>JAATLQ010038284.1:19022-42892 GCA_013421005.1 Heliconius erato x Heliconius himera
AATTTATAATATTTATTACTAAGAACACTTCAGCGAGGAAGAGCTTAACTAGAACTGATGTTCGAAAGGGGTTGAGGACTATTTATAATAGCTTAATCATTATACAAACATAATTAATACATTAGTAGTTAGAATGCTACAGTTTGGGAAAAGTAAATAAATGGTCAAAACAACGTCATTAGCTTATTACCAATAAGTCCTCTCAATATAAACAATCCATTGGACTCTATCCTGGCAAATAATCATTTCTAATGAATTGTAATTTATCTTGAATACAAATATATCTATCTCTATGTAACAAACACAATATAACAATTATATAAAATATGAAAATATTACAACATTAAGGATTGTGGAATATAAAAGCAATCATCGTCTCTCGCAAAGTCGGAAATTGGAATACAAATGGAAATACGAGGAAAATATTCACTGCTAATTTTTAGTTGGAATCTGGAATTTCGTGTTTTTTTTTAATATAAATTTACTTAGTAGTATATATTTACGTAGTGTCGAGTGAATATAAATATATGTCAATACAGTGGATAGATAGTAACAAGTTCAAAATTTAAATATCGGTTTTTATAAGGCTTCATATTATGTAGCATATTTATTAAAGAGTTGGAAAAGTAAAAATATAGTAAAATATCTAAGGTTTTAACAGAAAATAACTTCATAACAATTTTATTTTGGTCACAGAAACTTGGTTCACTCAAAAAGAACAGTGTTCACTTCTATTGAGATTAAATTCTGATATATAACTACTTAAAGATATCTCTATATATAATAAGATAGTAAAAGTATTTTGTCTGTACATTTAGTAATTTTGATTGAAGTGGATAGAGGGTCACTTAAAAAGTTTTTTTTTAAATTTCTTATCTATCTGTGGATATGTATGGTCACATTTTTCTCTGAAAGTACTAAACCGTTTTACTTAAATGTTTCACCAATTGGTTTGTTTAACTCAACTTAACTACTAAAGTTTGTTTCATCAAAATCGGTTTATTAAAAAAAAAAGGTTATCGTCATTTGAATGAACTCAAGGCCTAGTTTGCCTGCGAATGTTATATAGCAATCGCGCTGGTATCACCCTGGCTAAAGAATGACATTCGAAACTTCTGGGTTATATGACTGTTGATAAAAATATATATTTTTGAAGCATTATTATATAATATTTTATACAATAAAGTAAACAAAATTGAATTGTTGGTGGAGATTACCTTCATAAATCACAACAGTTAAGTTTAAGTCGTAATTAATTCAACACATAGATAAAGAACGATTTGATCTTCAAAGAAATATTAAGTAAATACATAGATTCTTCGGTTCGTTTGTTCGTTTGAAATAAATCTATATAAAAATGCCTAAAAACAGCCTTTCTCCGTGTACTCTGTAATAAGTACATATTTACCAATTGTACATTTAGCTAATAATTTAAAAACTGTACAGGAATTAATATGCAATCATTACAGTTATTTTACCAAGAATATTATGAATGCTTCAAATCAATAATTTAACATTTAAGGATGTTTCTGAAAGAGTACATTAAATTATTCACTGACATCATTAAATTTAATAGAGTTTAAGAATTATGATGACACGTACATTAGGTAGGTAAAAAGAACATACGTGTAAAAAAAAATTATAAATATCAAATATCAACAATGGTCGTATTTTTTAATTCAAAACAATCAAAAAATCTTATAGAAATTACGATAATGTAGTAAAAAAAATATATTAGAATATTACAGATTAAAGTAATAATAAATCATATTGGACGTCATTATAATTGTCAATCAATTCTTTTTATTAAATCAATAATCATGTAGATAAAACGGGCGAAGCCGCTGGCGGGCCGCTAGTCTTAAATAAACAATTTACAGTGGTCGGATATAACAGATTAGTAGGTATTTTTTTATAAATATTATTTAAACAAGGAGTAAGTATACATACAATTAGAGATTTTCCTTAAATTCTTTTACTATTATTCAAGTTTTTATACTATTTGAGAAGTTATTAATAAATATTATGTTTGAGAGTGTTCAACTACGAACACACTCAAACATAATATTTCTAATTCCATAACAGATAGTCCTTGGCTTTCTTGTTAGAATTCTTTTTTTATTTCTCATTGTTTATACAAAAGCTTGAATTGTAAATGTTAGGCTCGAATCGAGGCAATTATATAAAGCTTTCGCAGGAACGATAATAAAAAATCAATATATAAAACAGATGCGATTTCCAGTTTTCGATATAAGCTCGATCGTCTCTGAGAATATGGTAAAAGTTTTAAAAAATTGGGTCATGCTCATGGCGTCCGCATATCACGTATATATAATATGTATATTGAGGCCGGTCGTGGCGCAGCGGCACGAGGTGTGACTGCAAAACCGACTGGTTGTGGGTTCGATCCCCACTCGAGGAGATGAAATATTTACTTAAATTTATATTTCCATTTCTTCGCTCTGGTGTCGAGGTGAAGCGCGGCGTTGAGTTCTGCCAGTCAACACGCAATGCCTCCAGAATTCGGCAGAAAGTGGGGAACGGAGTGTCTTAACACTAGGTTCCCTCTGCCTACCCTGCTGTGTGCGGGAGACACCGTGAAGCTAATAATAATAAAAAAAATATGTATATACAAAAAGCTCATACTTTCACCATTTACTCGAGAATTGAAATGTGATGCATATTTGAGAGAGGTCTTTTATTCGTCATTTAAAACGCAAGGTCACTGGTGCAGATGTTTTACTGCAAGTTGACGCATTTTGACAAAAATAAATCTTTTCGAAATATAAAAAAGGTCAAATGCGAGTCGAATTTGCATACCGAGGGTTCTGTAGCAATTTCGGGATTGTATGTCAAAGGGAAGTACAATTTATAAAAGTTGACAAACTTAAGTTTGCGGAGGTATGCGTTCATTTTGTATGAAATGAACTGCAACTATAAATTTGTAAGATTATTTTCTATGAAATATCTTTTTTTATATTTTTCTTTATTTGTATTATAAGTTCTAGCTTCGTGTCAAATTTCAAAACTGCAGGTCCATTTAATTACCCTATAGACTTGGATTATGCGGCAAATCCCAGCACAAGCAGTTTTTTAACTTTAGTTTCAAACGGATCTTGTAGTGTAAAGATATTTTTTTTATTTATTAAATATTCTGTAATGGGCACAGTCCCGGCCTCCCTTCTCATTTCAATTCCCACGTAGGATAGCATCTCCACCTGCGGCACAATAGATTATTTCAAGTCCCTGCTCTGGCATGACAAAATTCGGCGTTAAACACTGCCATTAAGCACTATATACTCCAGACACTAAGCTCTCTATACCTAACTTATTAGAATTAAGCGTAAAACTGCAAATAAAAAATCTATCCTTTCCATCAAAATCTGAACTTAATAATTAACGAATCAAGATTTTAAGTCCATGGATTCTAGTAGTTCTCTTGTTTTCAACCTTGATGTCGGAGTTATTTGGGCCCGCAGCGATTAAGATGGCTATTATACTGGAATTGGGCTTGAGGCGACTTGAATGACTATTGTTTATAAAGCAGAAGCTTAAATTTTCTTGTTACTTGAAATTTAACAGTTTTTTGATAGAATAATTATTATGGATACTCTTTTTTGTTAATAAATGAATTAAAAATTTTTATAATTATTTTTTTTATATTTAACCCCCTCTTTCTTTCTTTTCTTTAAAAGCTTCGGGCTTTTAGTATCCTGCACAGCAGGGTAGGCTATGTGTTTAATGGCGATATTAGAGCGAAGCAATAAAAAAAATATATATTTCATTTCCTTGAGTGGGAATCGAACCCACAACCTGTCGCGATTACAGACTTGTGCGATTGCCCAACCAACTGACTTTCTGTTAGGTTTTTATATTCGTAGTTTTTCCTTACATCGTGTAAATGAAAACTAAACAAATAAGCTCGACATGCGATTCCATTATAAGGGGTAGGGTAAAAGGATTTTCAAATGCGCCTGTAACAAATCCTATAAAAATATAGAATATAAACACAATATAGCCGTCGAATAAAATCCTTTTTGAAGCTGTTACACGACTATGATCGTAAATAAGGGTTCAGTATCCGAGTGACGTTAATGTATGTTACACCTTATAACCACACTGATGGCTCCTCTAGTCCTCCTATGCTAGCTTCTTTTCAAAGGTATACTTAAATTTTTAAATGAGCTTTCTGAATAAAATTAAAAAGCCAAAATCATAAAAAGAAAATTTAAAAACAAAGAAGGGCGTATGCTGTTTTATTTCAACAAAAAAAAATCCCATAGGTACCATTTAATAGTGGGCGCCTGTTATTTTGCTTGCGTGTAAATTCTGTTTTCTTCATCTCTGTAGACTTTCAGAAATTCTCTCCTAGCGTTCCCCTTTTCTCTACAAAGAACTTTTTTGAATGGTACTTTTTTAGTAGTAGTAGTTAAATTTCAGCGTTCTACGCCGCATAGTTTTGACTGTGCTTTTGTCTGTTAATCACTCAGAAAAGGAAGAATTATAAATATAGATTTATGAGTAAATAAAAATGTTTAAGTTCTATTTTTTTTTAAATCCACGCAGTATTTAATAAAGACTTGTCTAATGAAAGATAACCTAGTCTGCTTTATATTATTGATATCTGAAATCACAATAATTTTTAATTTTTGTTGTACAAAAACAATCAGCTTCACGCTGTATCCCGCACACTGCAGGGTAGGTAGAGGGAACCTAGTGTTAAGACACTCCGTTCCCCACTTTCTGCCGAATTTTGGAGGCATTGCGTGTTGAGTGGAAGAACTCAGCGCCGCGCTTGACCTCAAAAAAACAATATTAAAAAAATATATATATGTTAAGTGATTTCAGATATTTAAGTTTAAAAAAAATATATACACACGCATCTTTAAAGTATATAAATTTTATAAAATATCATCATTTGATAAGTATTGGGAAAACATAACTAAATAGACAGAAGTAGAAAGGGCAGTTTCTAATTTAATACTTAAATAAGAACATAAGCCTTTTCCAATCAAATTCTTACCTTATTCACTGCGTCTATATCGGCGCTATTTTCTATTAACAGTTCTACAACAGCTGTATGGCCGGATCGAGCTGCGAGAGCCAAGGGGGCATCACCCGCAGTGTCGCAGCTCTCCACTTTGCCACCAAGGGAAAGTGCGTAACCCGCCACGTCCTTGGAACCACGGGCGCACGCGCATTGGAGTATGTCGTTGTTTTTCTGTTGATTGGAATGGTTATGCGTTTATATATGAGGTAAATAGGAGGTAATATTTTATGTTTATTTGTCTTGGTGCCAGAGCGAAGAAATTAAAATATTAAAAAAATATAATTCACTCTATCGTGTGAGGATCGAACTCACAACTATTGCGTGACAGTCACATCCTTGCGTCACGACGCCCCCTGCGTCACGACCGCCTCTTAAAATTTGGAGAATATAAGAAGCAAAAGAAATAGTGATACAGTCCGTGAGACTTAAGCTGACCTTTGCACCGAGTGGTCTGGAGTTCGAGTGGTCACCAAAAAAGTAGAGCCAAAAAAAAGATAGCAAAGAAGCAGTATAAACCGGCTTAAACAAAAAAAAAGGGATTCGCCGGCTGTTGTTACCTACACTATTTAGATACGCTCGTACGAATGCAAGTCTCTGCTTAGGTCTCTAGGCCAGGACTGTACCACTTTTTTTTTGTATTCTTTTTTATTTATTTTTATGAGGCCAGTCATTGTGCAGGGGCACAAGCGTATGGCTGTAAATGTGACATGTTGTGGGTTCGGTTCTCACTCGAGGAAATTACATATTTAATATTGTTATTTCTTTGTTTTGGTGTCGTGACCAAGTGTTTGGTTTGGTGTTCGGGATACAGCGTGTAGCTGAAAAAAAAAAAATGGAACGATTGATACTTAAAGTAAAAAAAAAACCTTAAAAAATACCAATAATGGAAAGTGATACTCATAAAATTTGGTACTAAAATATAAAACACCATGACGCATGGGGTCCGCTGGTTATAAAATTACGAGGAAGAGGGAGTTAATGTACCGTACTGATGATATATTCATGAAAATGGAAGCTGGTGTAATTTAGATGTTATTAAAATGTCTTTTTAAAAATATTATATAATAGGAGATAAGTATATTGTTACTTGAATAAACAAAGGTTCATATAATGAAGCAGCTTCACACTTTGTCTCGCAAAGCAGAGTAGGCAAAGGAAACATAGTGTTAGACACTCTGTTCTAAACCTAGTGTTAGAGTTTCCGTAAAACATTTTAGACATAGCTCTTTACAACAACAAGTAAAATCACCTTCTTTTAGGACATTTCTTGTGTTCTTATTATTGTGTCTGCTATCGCCGTTTTGCTTTTTTTATAACTAATATAATCATATGAAATTAAAGCTTTTAAGCTATTGTCTTTAAGTAAAGATCTATCCTCTTTTATGACATATAATTTAAGACCATCGTGGCGCAGGCACGCGTATGGATTGTGGGGTCGAGTCCCAGTTGAAGGAATTAATTATTGTTTATTAATATTTTCATTTCTTTACTCGGAGTTGAATTCCGCCATTCAAATTCAAATTCAAATAATTTTATTCAAAATAAGAAGTTACATACTTAATTTTTTGAACGTCAAATAATTTACCACCAGTTTACTAAAGTTATTGCCTCAGACCTGAGAAGAACCGGCGCAAGAAACTCAGCGGGACCTATTTTTTTTAAATTAATTTATACAAATACATATTTAAATATCTGTGACAATGATGCTTTTGAAACAGACTGGAGCGAGCATTTCATTCCCAAGGCGTGTTATCATTTACAAAATCATTAATTTGGTGATAACCTTTAATACACAAACGTCTTTTCACAATTTTTTTAAATCGTGATATAGAAAATTCTCGGACGTTTTCTGATCCTATTGTAAAAGCGTACACATTGTCCCATAAAAGAATTACGGATTCGATGCAACCGAGTTACAGGTGCACCCAGATTATGCCTATTTCTAGTGTTAATATTATGAAAATCACCAATTTTGGTAAAATTATTAATAATTAACATTTAACACGCAATGCATTTAATTTCATGGAGAAAGGAGTGTGTGTATTAAGACTAGATTCTCTCTGCCGACCGATTATACAGAGTGAAAACTAGAAAAAAAAGGATGTGTTACGTGAAAATAATAACTATTTACTTATTTGTTATTTCCTTTAAATCCATATATAATTTAATATAATAATATAACAATTATAAGCAATAACAATAATAAAACTGTTTATTATTTATCTTAAAAAATCTATAAAAACAAAAAAAAATCATCTAAATCAATTAACTAAAATCATTCTCTCACTCAGTCAGTACTATAATCTTATCGACGCGTCGTATCGCCCGCGTAACCACACAACCTCGCCATGGTGTTTTTATGGGGTTATCGATCTGACCCATGGGACTTTGTAGCTCAAGTACCAGGATAGCATACCTTGTTAGTAGCTGCGAGGCAAGCGCCCGCGTGCACGAGGGCTTGAACTGCGGCAAGGTGTCCGTGCCACGCCGCCATCAACAGTGGTCTCATGCCGAACTATAGAAATATGCATTTAGAAGAGAAAAATAACATTTTTAGAAGTTAGTTAATATTAAGAATTTGATATATTTTTCCTATATGATATTTGTTTTTGTTTCTATGTTAATAAATATGTAGATTTTGATATAATGGCATTTTTTTTATTTCTATTTGACTGTAGGACAGTTGTTACTGTTGAGTTACGCAACTCAACGCCGCTTTTTGTCTTGTAATCAGAGCAAAGAGGTATAAATTAAGTTTATTTTACAGTCGGATGCTGTGTCACTGCATCATGATCCTTTATTTCGCACATAGTAGGGTAGGCCTTGGAGCTTAGTGTATAGACACTCCGTTCCTATTAAGACATTACCGTTTCCCACTTTGCTGTTTTTTCTTAACACCAGAGCGAAGAAACAAAAATATTAATTATTATCTCATTTCCTCGAGTGGGAATCGAAACCACACCCTGTCCCGTTTACAGTCACATTTGTGCCACTGAGCCAGGACTGGCCTCTCAAGTGCCATATATTTTTTTTAAATCAACTTCACGCTGTATCTCGCACACAACAAGGTAGGTAGAGGGAACCTAGTGTTAAGACACTCCCTTCCCCACTTTCCGCTAAATTCTGGAAGCATTGCGTGTTGAGTCTCTCTCTCAACGCCACGCTTTGTCTCGATACCAGAGTAAAGAAATGGAACTATAAATTTATATAAATATTTCATTTCCTCGAGTGGGGAACGAACTCACAACCAGTCGCTTTTACAGTCACACTTTGTGACACACACACACACATCACATGGTCATCATGGTCACATACCTTATCAACAGCCTCTATATCACATTTTGCCTGTATAAGAAGATTGATTATCTCCACGTTGCCTCTACTCGCTGCCCAGTGGATTGGGGCTCGGCCGTACTGTAACAAAATTTACTTTGTTATACTTGTTCTAGAATATATACTAGCGACCCGCTCGCGGCTTCGCCCCCTTAAACTTCATAATTATTCATTTAATAATCTCCATTTCTTTTGTTTTCTTATAAAAATATTATTTTAGAAATAATAACTGTACTTATATTGAAAAGTTAAGTTTCAGTTGATTCAATCAAACGTTATATACTAAATAAAACTTAACTATTTTGTCGGATTCTTTAGTATTATACAACTTTTTATTTATGAACAAATTGAAATAAAATCAAGACTAAATGTTAAGCGAAGCTTGCCAAAATTGTGACAACTGCAGTTAAATCGGTTAAGCGGATTCTGAGATTAGCATGGACAAATGCAGTTAAAAAATCTAAATATATATGTTTGGTTCTATCACGTTATTACATTTTTCTTATACATCTTCTATACAAACACCGATATGTTACCATTTTGTTATACTCGTAAGTATAGAAGTATTACTATTTGAGGCCTTAGTAGCGCATGAGTGTGACTGTGAACGCTACAGGTTAAAGGTTCGATCCCTTTGGAGGAAGCGACATCTCTGGTAACGATACAAAAATTGGTGTTTATATGCCTTCAAAATTTGACGGATAATGGGGAACAGAAGTGTCTTAATAACGACGTAGTGTCTTAACACTAGTTTCCCAGGTTCCCTCTGCCTATCTTGTTGTGTGAGGCTATACATCATGAATCAAATATCCTAATATTTTTATACGGATGTTTAAAAATATTTTTTAGAAATTAGATAACCCACAGCCACAATAAATTTTCTAGATAAGTAATATTGCCTAAAACAATCTTGTGACTCTACACGAACTCGTATTTTAGTTATTAATACAAGTTTTTATTAGAAAAATTTGAAAAATTAAAAGTTCTACATAATACTGTTTTTTTTTATTCATAAAACATATTCTATTCTATTCTATTCAGACGTATAAAACTTCTAGGAATGTTTCGGGTCAATGAATCGGTGGCGGTGAAGGCGGAGTTTTTATGAAGCCATATTTTTAAGTTAGTTGAAGTAATATGAGGTTGTTCTTATTCCGAAATATTCCATATTATTTGTTAATATAGAATTTGCTAATAAATCTATGTTAATGGTTTTGTTTGATGATAATAATAATAAAGCCTTTCATATATTAGCGGACCCAGCTTCGCCCGCTTGAAATATATGAATATTTATTAAATATATTTATGAAATTATTTTCTGTTTTCAATAGGATTAGTAAGAAAATATAAGCATTAATAATTAAAATAAGCCGGAAAAAGATAATATGTAGGGAAAATTCTTATTATTAGAAAAAATACCTGAGTAATTGAAATAAACAAGCAACATTTTTTTTTTGTGTATTTTTATGCAAGTGGTGTACAAATAAAGAAATAAAAAATTAATAAAATAAGTAGTAGTAAGCCTAATCAATATAAAAAACCGGGCAAGTGCCAATCGGGATCGCCCACCGAGGATTCCGTACAAAAATTGGAAGTTTTTCTGAAATTCAAGCTTAGCTTAGCCAGAGTTAACCGCTAGTTCAAGTAAGGTATGAAATGAAACTGTCATTTGGTACCTCACTTGAACTACATTTTTTTCCTTCCCTTCTAGTTATCTGTCTTATCACCAGCCCACCTTCTCTTCAGTCTACCAATGTTCCTTTTTCTACTTGGGTTTTTACCACACCGGTCTGTATGGTCTATCTTTTATCCGATTTTCAGCATGCTTTTCCCCTTAGCTGTATGAGCGCATTTTATTTATTGCTTAACTTATTGTAAAAGTTTTGCATCCGTAAAGCAAGCATGGACATGTGTCAAACATAACTTTTTTTAGACATAGTTCATAATTTCCTTTTAGGATTTCTTTCAATGTCCAAAATTTTATACATGTGTTTTTGATAGTTCATCCTCGTTGCTAGTCTTAATAATTGATATATGTTTTCCTAAGTGTGTAGTCTTTAATTTTCCTTAATATGTTTTCTAGTATCGCGATGAAAAGTTTCGGCAATAATGGGTCACCTACCACTCCCACACCCACTCTTTTTTTATTTCGCTTCCTCTGATTTCCATATTTATTCTGCTCGTGCTGGTTAAGTAAATACATTTTAGGACATTAATATATTTTTGATTGACACTTGAGTATTGCAGTGGATTCGAAATTGAGCTATGACTAACGCTGTTAAATGCTTTCCTGTAGTCAAGAAAGAAAGAAAGGGGCGGTTAAATTTTCGGCATTTTTCTATAATTCCCTGAATCCCGATCTGACGCCTGCTTTTTCTCTCTTGGCTGCGTTTTGTCAATATCCTAAGTTATTCTTTTTAGAAGGATGGATGAAAACTATATATATATATATACTAAGCTAATGGGTCTATAATTTCCTACATCTACGGGATTTTTAAATAGAAGGATTATGTTTTAATATTTTAATTTGTTCGTAAACTTCTGAATGTTCAATTTGTTTTTTTATTTTCAGAATCACTATAATTGTTGATATGTTTCATTAGCGCTACAGCTTCTTTTGCGGTATAACTTCTTGTGGAAGTTGGTTGCATGTTCTATAACATCTGTCCTTGAATTCATCGCGTCTGTTTTCGTTTCATAATACGTGTGTTTATGACAAAAATAGATAATATATATATTTTTAAGATATATATTTTTATAAGATATATATTTTTTTCTCAATTTTACATAATATAAGAGTGAAGGCGTTCGTCTGCGCCGCGAAGAGGCGTACACAAGCACAAGCGTGCGACTATAACCACAATGGTTGTTTGTTTGATTCCTACTCAGGGGCATGTAATGTATTAAACATTTTAATTTTTTCGTTCTGGTAACAAGCACGGCAAATCATGACATTGAGTTCCACCACTCAACATGCAATGCCTAGAGAAATCGGCCGAATCGTCTTAATGGGATCTGTGTGGCGGAATTCAACGTCGCAACATATTATATCTTTATAGAAATTATTATAAATTAAGTATAGTTTACTCTCCTGTTCTAAATTGAGTTTAAAAAGGACCTTACTTACATTATTTCTACAATTAACATCGGTGGGTCGCTTAAGGGCTTCTCGTACTGCATCCGGCTCATTCTTGATCACTGCTTCATGTAAAAGTAGATCATTTTGTTGCACCCGCGACCTGCCTTCCATCTAAAACAAAAAATAATTACTTAATAAACTTACGTAGCTTATTAACAATGTATGGTTTAGCGGTCAGAGCGCTTTCACAGTTTACAAGGCGAGGATTCAAATCCCGCTATCTTCAAATTTTAATTCGAAATTATTTCTGTTTTAATTAAGATTCTGTTAAGAAGTATTAAGATATTTATCTTAAGAAGTATTTTTTGCAGTTGAAAAAGTGTTACTTGTGAGTTATTCATGTATCACTGACTTTGCGTTCTCCAAATATTTACTTTCAATATAAAAAAATAAATAAACTGTAAAAGAAAAAGAGAATAAAATAATTAATTTTAGTTATAGAATTATTTTTTTGTAACTTTATCTAAACATTCGGTTGTTAGTCATACCTGTATCTATTATGGTTCAAAGTTATGTAAATATGACAAATATGGACGTTGGTAAATCATTAAAATAATAATTATTTGTTTTTTAGCTTAACTCTGTATCCCGCACACAGCAGGGTAGGCAGAGAGAACCATAGGGTTAAGACACTCCATTCCCCACTTACTGCCGAATTTTTCGCCGGGCTTTTGCCTTGGAGCCAGAGCGAAGAAATTTTACAAATATAAGCGTGACAGCAGAGTAGCTCAAAATGGGGATCATAAGTGTCTCAATGGGAACAAAATATCTTAAAACTAGGTTTCCAGGTTCCCTCTATATACCCTGCTAGTGTGCGGTATACAGAGTTAAGCTAAAAAACAAATAATTATTATTTTAATGATTTACCAACGTCCATATTTGTCATATTTACATAACTTTGAACCATAATAGAACTTAACGTGAAACGTATAATATTTGTACAACAACATCCACTTGTTTGTTCACAAACATCCACCAGCTACCAAGTTCCAGTAAATAAATGTATTATTCAGAGAGGTTCCCGTTGAATTGCGCAAGCTGTTTGGCTCTCATGCTCTCTTTGGTATCACTGCATTGGAATAGATAGAATAGTTCAATATTAAAAGTTATTTCGATATTACTTTTTGTAGACTTTCTAATATATCTTTATATTATTTTGAATTTAATATACTTTAAATAAATAAATTAGCTTCACGCTGTATCCCACAGCCGGGAAGGCAGAGGGAACCTAGTGTAAAGACACTTCGTTCCTCACTTTTTGCCGAATTCTGGAGGCATTGCGTGTTGAGTGGCAGAACTTAACGCCATACTTGTCCTAGGCACCAGCGAAGAAATGGAAATAAGAGAGTAAGGATCGAACCTACAACCAGTCAGTTTTACAGTCACACTTTGTGCCCCTGCGCCACGACTGGCCTCTTTAATAATATACTTTACAATAAAATAAATATATTTGTATAATGGTCGTTTCTAAGCATTTATTGTGCAAAGGACGTCACAAGCCAAAAAAGTTTTAATAAGCATGGCCAAACTCGAGGCCATTTTGAAATTGAACGTGTACAGTTACATATTTATTTTATTTATTCAGTTAATATGATATTCAAGAGAATGAAGATTTCATTCGTTTTTTTTATAAGAAAAAATATTTCTAAAGTAATATGCTACTTTAATACATCAATGCACAACAAATGTTTTTCTTATCTTAATATTTTTTCTAGTGTCACACTATTTCATATGGAGCAGGGTAGGTAGTGTTAAGACACTCCGCTACTTATTACCAAATTGAACACTTAACCTGTTTCGTTTACAGTTGTTACGTACTACTGTGTGTCTGTACAGATGTAAAAGCTTTTTATTATTAAGGATTTGATTTAGTAAACCTATTTTATTTTTATATTATGTTTTATATCTCCTAAAACAAAGTGATGATGACGCCAATGCCTCATATCCCCATATATTATTAAAAATATGCACGCAGCGGCACAAAGTATGACTGTAAAACCGACTGGTTGTGGGTTCGATCAACACTTGAGGAGATGAAATACTTACTTAAATTTTTATTTCCATTTCTTCGCTCTGGTGTCGAGGCAAAGCGCGCCGTTGAGTTCTGCCACTTAACACACAATGCCTCTAAATTTCGGCAGAAAGTGGGGAACGGAATGTCTTAACACTAGGTCCCCTTTGCCTACCCTGCTGTGTGCGGGATACAGCGTGAAGCTGATAAGATATCATAAGATAAAATTCATTCTGTTTTCGTCGAATTACTGATATACTTCGTAAAATATTGACAGGATGATTTAGAGTTTTTCCGCGGTGATGTAAAAATATATTTATAGTCTACTCAGCTACAACTGACATCTAAGTTTAAACATTTATCTTGTGTCCCGTGACATGATTACGTGTGCTAATTTTAGAAACGTTTGGTATTTATAAGAAAAAAAAAAATCTTTTTGCATGAATGAGATCATCCAATTTCAATTTTGATTTTCAAAATTTTTTTTATTTATTTTGTTTCAGCTTATGGCTCTTTACTGCATGTAGAAGGATAAGCGGAGGGAGCGTAGTGTTAAGAGTAAGACACTCCACTCTCCTTTTTTCAACAAATTCTGAAGGCATTGCGTGTTAGGTGGCGGAACTCAACGCCGAGCTTTGTCTTGACACCAGAGCGAAGAAATTAAAGTATTAAACACACTTGTGCCACTGCGCCAAGATATAAGATATAAAAAAAGACCAGAATTATATAATATACAGACAAATTCAAATTAAATTTATACATGTATTTAATGTAAAATAGTTTGTAACTCGCTACCGCTTTACATTTATATCGTATAGTTACCATAAGTTAACCTTAACACGACAAAAGCAAACTTTGTTCTCTTTGAAGTCTTCATTATACGCCGTGATGTCATTTAAAGTAGAAAGGACGGATGTAAGGACATGTTCTTGATATTAAGAGGACTTAAAATCACAATATATTTAAATATATTATATAATTTTAAAAAAAATCAGTTTCACGCTTTTTCTCGCATAGAAAGGTATTGCTTTGTTAACATGGTATTTCTGTTTCCCCCTTTTCGCCTAATTTTCGAGATATTACATGTTTAACTTGGGACTGTAAAATCAACTGGTTGTGGGTTCGATCCCCACTCGAGGAAATAAAGTATTTATTTACATTTATATTTTTATTTCTTCGTTCTGGTGTCGAGGCAAAGCGCGGCGTTGACGCAATGCCTCGGAGAACTCGGAGAACTCGGCGTGGTGAAAAGTGGGAAATGGAGTGTCTTAACACTAGGTTCCCTCTGCCTACCGTGTGCTGAAAAACTTGAACCCATAATCATCCCGTTTATAGTCAGATGTTGTAATATTACCCCACTGACTGTAGGTTATACTGACTTTAAAATGTATATGTAATACATCTCTATAGTAATCCCTTGAAGCCTTGTCATTTATATCCTTGAAGTGTGTTAATACGCGCTCTACTCCATTTTAAGATATTTTCTGTAAGATTACAGGTAAGTATTTAATCTTTTTAATACATTTGGAAATGTAATAACCTTAGTTACATGATATATATTTATTTTTACACACAATTATATTACATTACGCTTTATAAAACACTAGCATTAATCTGCGGCTTTGTTCCCATAGTTAAACGAAAATATCTAAGAGTTTTATATGACACATTCCACAGCGTGAAGCTGATTTTTATATATGACACATTCCAATTTCCAAGCTATCGAGGTAACTTTGACCGTAGGTACAGTGGTAATATAAAAAAAATTATGGTCTTTTTTTTTAGTTTCACGCTGTCAAAGGTTGGGAACCTAGAGTTAAGACACTCTGTTCCTATTAAAATAATTCCGTTCCATAGCGTGTCGAGTAGTGGGACACAACGCTGTGCTTTGGATCGTTACCAGAGTAAGAAATTAAAAATTTAAATTACTACACTATCCCGAGTCGGAATCGAACTCACAACCTGTTGTGTTTACAGTCGCAATCTTTTGCGCCACGACCGGCCTCAAAACTACATACTCTACGAATTTCAAAGTTCTTTATTATGAAGAAAAAAATCCTTAAATTCATTAGACGAAATGCGGCGTTAGGTTCCGTTATTTAACACTATACTTAATTTACTTAAAAAAAATTGAACTTATTATATAACAAATCTTAATTAGAAAATTGGGTGAAATCAGCCTCGATATTAGATATACGAGAATAATATATCTTAAGTAATGCCTCTAAGGAACAGCTTTTGAAGCTTTGTAAAGCTTCCCTTTAAACTTTCTCATTGTACATATTTCGTGATCCATAATTGCCTTGTAAACTTATTTTGAAAGAGATATTTGATAATATGGTGATATCTGTGAGTAGGTTGAAATTTAGTTTTGTTATTATAAATTATAATAATATATATTATATAGCCTTTGAGAAATGTTCTTTGTGAAACTACTTGGTTAAGTTAAAAAGCTAAACAAATATTTTTGATTAATCTCTTAAATGTTCTTTATTTCGCATATACATGTAACAAAAATTTAATATCAAGACAGTTATCACTTTCCGTCGATTCCCAATTTGAAAAATGAAATATTTATTTTCCTAGCATTGAGTTCTGCCACTCAACGCGTTAAGCCTCAAGAATTAGGTGGAACGTGGGGAACCGAAGTCTTAATGGCGAACGGAGTGGCGTAACAGTCCCAGGTTCCCTCTGCCTACTCTGACACGTGGATACAGTGTTAAGCAAAAATAAAACAAAATTATATCTTTTCGCATTTAAACATAATATGTGAAAGTAAAATGAATTAGAAATTCCTATAAAATGGTATCTTATTTTCAAAGAAATTTAATAATGTCATTCCTGTAAGGACAGAGTCCCGCGATGTAATATAATAAATCACGTTTCTGTGTTCCTCAAAAGGGGAACTCTTAGAGAATCCTTTGAAACTTTACCGTGCCGTGACAATAGTGAGGCTTATTGTGACCACTTGACCTGTTTCTGACGTGAGGTCGCTGGCCACTTTTTGTATGTGGGTAATATTACATTTTTTTTCGTAAGTTTTTTAAAATAGTTTTATTATTTTGTGTGGTATTGCTGGTTTCTTTATTGGATCATTATTTCACAAAAGTATGAAAAAATTAAAAAAGCAGGTAAATGGCGTATAAACAAAAAATATAAAAAAAAAATTGTATAAGTTTTTCTTCTAGCTCCATTTATTTATATATAGGTTATTTGTTATACTTTATTTTAAAGTTTAAACATCCACAACTATTTTCTTTAAAAGTATAATTGAATATTATTATTTTTCTTTATTATTTAAGTCATAGTGCCGTATCAGCACTTTATTTAACTGCTTACGCGACGGTTGTGGGTTCGAATCCTATTCGGAGGTAACAAGGTAAAGTGCCGCAAATAAGAAAAAAACTACCTCGTTAAAAGATAAGTGATAAGAGTTCTGCCACTCAACACGCAATATCTCGAACATTGGACGAAACATATGGAACAAAGTGTTTTAACGCAGATCTCAACTGTCTTCCGTGCCCAACAAGATGGAAAATGATAAACAAATATTATTGACAATTCAATCATATTATTGTACATTATCTTCCCTACAAAAAACACACATACAAACATTATTTAAATACATAAAAATAAAATAAAAAAAAATAGTACGTAAACTCTACATCTCGCCTTGCATAAATATAACAGATAGAAATAGATAGAAATAACAGATGGAAATTGAATAGATATTCAAAGTTATTAGAAGATAAGACAGTAAGTAAAGTGTTAATCTCCAGTAGATACATACTATAACCTACAAATAGTATATGGATTTAGTTTGACCCCTTCGGATATTCTAAGCAAGGAACTTCTTAGCTTCTTGTGCAAGCGGAATATATTATACGTTGGTGAATAAGAACACGCCTAATATTTTTATCTTAGGATATTTTGGATTGTGTATATGATATAAATTCTTGAAATGGTTTTATGTTTTAAGTCTTCTTCCAATTGTTTGAGGCCGTTGTGGCGCAGGGGCTATAGAGTGTAACTGAAAACATGAAAGGTTGTGGGTTCGATTGCCACTCGAGGGTAAATATATATATATATATATATATATATATATATATATATATGTATGTAAATATATATATATATATATATATATATATATATATATACATAGCTTGAGTATATTATAATAGAGAACCGTTATTCCGTTACCAATTCAATAGCTATTTGCCTTTTTCATAGCGATAAAAATTGCCTCAATTTTTGCCCTAATTTGAGATAATTGTTGAGTAGCGGAACTTAACGCTGCACTTAACTACGCTACAACCATTGCATATACTATATTAAATATATTATGCGAACTACTTGTTATTATTGGACAGTTTTACCATTACGTACAAGCATCTGTACTAACAAATTAATTCATCATACATACTTTGTATATAAACACCATTATTGTTTATATTGAAAATATTTTTCTATTCAACGATACATTTCCATGAGGTCACATGTGATTGATCTACAAACAAACATTCTGTAAATGCTTTATTCAAATATATACGAAATATATCCTGAGACATGATTGATAACGTCAAATATAGCGTTATTTAATCTTATTACGTAGTAATCAATCGTTTAATCTATTTAGACAGAGGGAATCTGGGTACCCTAGTTTTAAGACATTCCATTCGTATTAAGACATTTCCATTCAAAATTTTCAGCTGGATGCTGAAGACATTGCGTGTTGAGTGTATGGAACTCAATGCTGCGCTTTGTCTTGTTAAAAGAGCAAGGAAATAAAAATATTAAATATTTAATTTCCGCGGGAATCGAATCCATAACCTGTCGTGTCACAGTCGCACATTTGTGCCTCTTACGACTGGCCTCTGACCTGACCTCTATCTATTTTAAAGATATTTTAGGAAAAGGAAAATATAAAAAATGAGACGTAGCCATCATTGAAGCCGTCATTGAAGCCGCAGTGACACAGTATAGATATGACTATAAAGCCGAAGGTTGTGCCTTCGTTTCGCACATGAGCGGCGCGACGTTGAGTTCCGACTCATAATAAGCAATGTCTTGAAAAATGGGCGGAAAACTGCGAACGGAGCTTCCCAACAGGTTCTAGAGTCTAGTCTAGTTGAACTAACTACTTTCTTCATACTGTGCCTATACTGATACTATACGCCATACCACGTGGAGGCATAAAAAAATATTATAAAAGAAAATATTGACCTAAAATAGTTAAGAAAATCAATCAGTTTCACGCTGTATCTCGCGCACAGCAGGGTAGGCAAAGGGAACCTAGTGTTAAGAAACTCCGTTCCCCACTTTCTGCCGAATTCTGGAGGCATTGCGTGTTGAGTGGCAGAACTCAACGCCACGCTTAACCTCGACACCAGAGCGAATAAATGGAAATATAAATTTAAGTAAATATTTCATCTCCTCGTGTAGGGATCGAACCCACAACCAGTCAATTTTACAGTCACACTTCGTGCCGCTGCGCCACGACTAGCCTCATAAAATAGTTGGATAGCAAGTTTTTTTTAAAATCCTATTAAAAAAGTTAGATAAGATTTCTAAGAGTGTTATATGATTTACCAGCACTTCCATCCTTCTTTAACATTTTAACGACGTTGAGAAGCGCTTACGAGTCTCCGAGTACTTAAGCTTTAAACTTTTAAAGTATCCTAACTTTCGTCTGTGTCACGAACGCTTGAGATTATCTAAACGGGACAAATAGGTATTTTGTTAATTAATTTTAAAACAATTATGAAACAAGGCTTTTTAAATAGACGATTGAGTGTCTATTATAATTTAATTAATTGATAGAAATTAATTATTTTTTTTTTATTTCTTTGCTTTGGTATCGAGGCAAAGCGCGGCGTTGAATTGCGCTGCACAAAAAGCAAAACTTCCAAAATTCAACGGCGAGTAGCGAACGGAGTGTCTTAACACAAGGATCCCTTTGTCTACCCTGCTACATATGTGATACAGCGTGATGTTGAAATAAAATTGTAATTGGTTTTACGCATAGGTATATGTAGCAGGGTAGACGGAAGAAAACCTAGTGTTAAGACACTCCGCTCCGACCTTCTGTTCAATTTTCGAGTCATTACGTGTCGAACTCGACACGTAACTACTTAATACATGAAAATAGTTCATTTTGTCCGAATGGGAACAGAACCCACATTCGTTTCGACGGCCTTAGACTACAAAAATTTGAGATTACAAAAAATTATTTAATTTTATTCATCTAGTATTATACATTCTTTCTATTGAGATCTTTTTAATTACTAAGTATTTGAAGCTCTACTTTCCATGTAAATTGTGGCGGATGATCGTTAGTAATACTTTCTAAGAACAATAGAATGAAACTGGGCAATTGCAGTAGTTAAAGCTAGATTACTCCTTAACAAAAAAATCGTTTGCAGGTTCGATTTTACACTAACTTAGCTACTTTAACCCTATTGGAGTGGTCAGAGAGAATGCGCTACACGTTACGGTCTCTACATACCTCTTTCGCCTCGTCCACGGACTTAATAAAAATATTAATCTGTAAAATCGTAACCACTATTGAGTCGAGGTGATTTCGATTATACAAAATATAAAAAAAATAATAGCGACAATTTTTTTATAATAAGTGTTAAGACACTGCGTTTTCACTTTCCATTTCACAATTTTCAAGACATGGACATGGACATTAAGTGGCGGAACTCAACGCCGCGTTTAGTCTATGAGCGGGAATAGAGCACATCCATAACACATGAGACGACGTTAACAGTCAGACGCTGTGACACATAATGCGACGTTCTCATAAAAAAAAATTATGCAATATTTTAATATTATTTTGCAATTTCTGTTTTTTTTGCTTTACGCAGTATCCCCTATGTAGCAGAGAGGGCAGAGAGAGGCTTAGTACCACAGCGGTGAAATGAAAATATTAATATTTAACTATAACAAGTTGGAATCAAACCCGCAACCTGTCGCGTCCTCAGTCGCACGCTTGTTCTTCAGCGCCACGACTGTCATCAAACTAGGATTCATACATAATTTTCTTTTCATTTCTTTTCACATTGCATTTTAAAAGATTTGCTGACATTTTACGACCACGGCCTTTAGTTCTTTGTAAGTAAAGTAACCTAGTATAAGGTTGGGAACAAAAGGTAATTGTAATTAAACTTGAATGTAGAATCAGAAGTAAAAAAATGTCGCTTTCAAAGGAGTTGTGACGCATTTTTCACATTCGTGAGAGAAATAATCATAATATATATCAATAAAAATAAAATAAAAAATAAAATATAAAATAAAAAATAAAGAGAGTCGTGGCGCAGGGGCACAAAGTGTGACTGTAAAACCGACTGGTTGTGGGTTCGATCCCCACTCGAGGAGATGAATATTTACTTGAATTTATATTTCCATTTTATCGCTCAGGTGTCGAGGCAAAGCGCGGCGTTGAGTTCCGTCACTCAACACGCAATGCCTCCAGAACCGGAACGGAGTGTCTTAACACTAGGTTCGCTCTGTCTACCCTGCAGTGTGCGGGATACAGCGTGAAGCTGATTATTTTTGGGTCTAGTCTAACAAATTTTAGATAAGTATTTTATATCTGAAACTGGGTTACAATGCTTATAAAAGGTTGAAATAAAAAGAAACTAGTGCTTCACTCGTGGCTGCGCTTGAATGTACATGCATGTACTATACATATAAAACTTTCTCCTGAGAGACTCTGTTTATTAGTATTTAATATATATTACTGTGTTTTGTGCCGTGTGATCCCGGCCTAGAATAAGATCATCCTGGTGGTGTTGTAAGAGGTGACTAAAGTACTTGTGGTAGAGTCACGTCGCCAGCAATGGCAACACGCATGGGCAGACTCGACCGGATCATTACCACCCCCGGCAATTAAAACCGGCGTGAAGTAGTGGCTTTAAGCCACTGCGTTTCGCATCAGGTAATGCCGGGCTCCGGCGCCCAACCCACCTTAAAGGCAGGCAACGCACCTGTAGGTCCTCTGGGGTTGCACGGGGTCGTGGGCGGCGGTAATCACTTACCATCAGGTGACCCGAAGGCTCGTTAAAAAAAACTGTGTTATATAGCGCTCGGTCGTCTGATAGGCGGCCGAGCGCCACAAAATACTGACAAGAGAGAGAGCGGGTGAACAGCGGCGGTGGGAAAAGAATTTCTTCTTTTCCCACACTTATTATTCTATCGTGGAATAGTTAAGTCGTAGATTAAGTTAGGTTTAGTTAGGTTTAGATTCGATATTGTTTCTCCAACATTGAGGACAATAATATACAATTAGTTTAGATTTAATTTTTGTATTTCATTTTAAAATTTTATTAATATAAGTTTATATATAAAAATCGTATTTTCTTAACCCTCCACTGCAGCTATCGTAACTACTGTTAAACCTATGATTGTTGTGGATACATATACACAACAAACATAAGATTATATCGATAGTATTTTTTTCTTAATTTAAAGAAAAAATAAAAAATATAATTTATAACAATGTAAAAATTTTAATTTGATAAACTTTTAAGCATCATATAAAAATTTTAGGTTTAAAGGCCTGAAATATACTTGACGCCATATTCTTTCTTTTAAAATTTCCACAAAGCAATAACTTTGTCAGCGCCAGAAAGAGTGTCGTTTTGAGCATTCCTACTTTAATCTTATCGTACTATAGATATAAATATCTTATCAAAAGTGCTATAAATATCTTATCAAAAGCTTTAAAACTCATAAGGCTGACTGATTGTTATGATACGAATAGACAACGACACTATTTCAATTCATTATTTCTTAAGTGAAAAATTGCGAGATTGTTAAGTGGCGGAACTCAACGCCGAGTTTGTTCTTATTACCAGCTTAAAAAAAGATTTTTTTTATTTCCCTCCAAGTCCTATTCCGATTCCCTCTGAACTCGCACTCGAAGGCGTAGTGCAATAATCGACCTCTGACGACGGCGGCTGCGGATTCGAGCAACATCTCTGCCCATGCTGTTGGGAGTACCGATGTACTCCCAACAGCATGGGAGAAAAAGAGAAGGGAGACCGATGTCTCCCTTTCTTTATAACTGGCACTTTCACCATCTTTTTTTTAAGTTACTGGTCCAGAGTAGTAGTAGAATCTATATCTATACTTATAATAAATCTGTAGAAAAGTCGTTTTTTGTACATTGAAAATATTTTAAAAAAAATTAGCCAGGGTGTTAAAGGATAATTAACAGAATCCATTTCCAACATTTTTGGAATTTTTGTCTGTTTGTCTGTTTGTCTGTTTGTCTGTTTATCTGTTTGTCTGTTTATGTGAACACATATCACGTAAAAAGTAAACAATAAATTTAAGCAACTTTTATACATAAAAATTACAAATAAATCAAAGTAGCTTTTATTGTTTATTTCATTGTAATCGCTTCACTCTATCAAAAGATATAAGTATTTAAGTTTTCAAGAAGTTAATATTTGAGATATTAAAAAATCGATACAAGTAACGCTATCTATTGACAAAAATAGTAGGTACTAACGAATTTTGATACTCTCTTTCATACACGTAACGCTATCACTAATTGCGATGGGATCTTAAATAGATGGCGCTGTGCATAAAAGAAAATATAGTTTGGAAAGGTTACCGCTACACTCTATCAAAAAATAATGTACTTAAAGTTTTAAAGATATTTATATTTGAAAAAAAAAAGAAACATACGCAATGATATCTATTGACTACATATGATACGTTACGTTTTTAAAGTACAATTGTTCATAGTACTAACTACAATGTAAACTAAATTGAATTGTTGGTGAAGGTTACCTTCGTAACAGTCTAGCTTAATTCTTAATTATTTAACACAGTGATAAAGAATGACTTAATATTCAAAGAAATATTTTGAATAGGTTCTTCAGTCCGTTCGTTCGTTTATGTTATTAATATTTTTTTAAGAATCGTATAAAAAATACACTTTTGGTAGCAACCTCTAAAAAATTGTGTTTCAAGAAAAAGGGCTCTGACACTGTTTATAAAAATATCCCGCAGTATTATTTCATAACTTACAAGCGACACGTACCGACATTGCACTATTGCACCTGTATGTTGCATGTATGTATGTGCCAAGGGTATTTTAGGGTACATACCTCAAAATTCTTATAAAATAACTTTGTTGTTTATCCGTCTGTCCGTCTGTCAAGACTATTTTGTACAAGATCGGTTAAAGGTTAGATACCTCAATGTTCAAGTCTATATTCCCTTAGAGCACGAAAATCTATCTTCTAAATCAACGCAATCAAATGACGATGAAATATGAGGGTTTAAGCTTTGTTTTTTGTCGTATTTTCTATCATAAG
>JAATLQ010038284.1:42992-54023 GCA_013421005.1 Heliconius erato x Heliconius himera
CTCCTTTCATGAAACTGGTACGAAAACTCTCGGGGCATGAGTACGACTTGAACTTGCCCGAAAATGTTGATTATTTTATAGATTATATAAAAATGCCTAAAAACGTGCTTTCTATGTATATTCTGTATACCAATTATATATTTAACTAATAATGTTACTAATTTAAAAACTGTACAGGAGCTAATATAAGTTATTTTACAAATAATATCGTGAGTACTTATCCAAATCAATTAATTAATTATTAAGGCTGTTTGTAATATATATATTTCTTAAATTAATAATCATGTAATTCAAGCGGGCAAAGCCGCGAGCAGGCCGCTAGTAGTAAATAAATACTATGTATTTACATTTTCTTGTGGTATATGTGTTAATTTTAAACTTGTTTAATTATTTTAAATTATAATATTATTATAAGATTTTTTATATTTTTGTTTGAAGGTTGCTACGGTAATTTATTATTAGTGTCTACAAGATTACTTAAGATATAACAGAGATTTTGAGATCGGGGTTAATTTGTCTTGTATAAACGTGAATTTGTAGGGATGGTATTAGCTCCTATTTAATATTAACAAAGGTTAAATTAGGTCGCGATATTTATGTAAAATGAAAGCATTTTGAGGTATAGAGAACATTCCTTCATTTAAAACTTGATTGAATAATGTTGTGGTTTTTTAAATATCACAGCAAAGCGCGGCGTAGAGTTATGTCAATCAACACGCAATGTCTCGAATTCAATTGTCCAACCGAGCTGAGAACTTTCACTAAGTTAAACCCAGCTACATATATGCAGAAAAAAGCCTAGGGTGTAAAAAAAAAAAAAAACGCCATTGAGGATTGCCAGTGTAGATCGCATCCATTGCTGAGGCGCAACAGCGTCTTTTGCTAATTTATATTGAAAAATATACATCATTATAAAATTTTGTATCATTATTTGTAAATAACTTGGGTAAAACTGACAAACAATAATTAAGTTAAAATTTTCAGAAAGTTATTTTGATAACAAACTTTTAACTATGACCGCTTGTTAATGTTGCGACTTAGACTTTCACAAAACCGTAAAATAAGTATAATTTCGTATAAATTTTATTTACACCCAAATATTTTTTGTCTCCAATCAAAAGGACCAACATCGGCAAAGGGAATCTATGGAATTGTAAGTATACTTTTGTCCCAGTGGCGGAACTCAATGCGCTTAGTATTTATTTATTTTATGTAATGTAAGTTTTAAATCAGCTTCACGCAGTATCCCGCGCACAGCAGGATAGACAGAGGGAACCTAGTGTAAAGACTCTCCATTTCTTACTTTCGGCCGAAATCTGGAAGCTATCTGTATTGAGTACCGGAACTCATCGCCGCGCTTTGCCTCAACACTAGAGCTAAGCAATGAAAATATAATTTAAATAAATATTACATTTCTTCAAGTGGGCGTAATGTAAATAATAAGACTTTAAAACATCTTCAATTTCAAAAATAATTAAATTGAAGAGAACAAAAGTGGAAGGAACAAAAGGATCAGGTTTGAATAATAGTGTCAGACAGGAACGCGGACAATGAGGGAGGGGTCCCGCTCCCGTGTCCCGGGGGCGTGCCGGTTACACTTGTTTACTTACCCCTTAACGACGTATTGACAAAGTGACCCTGGTAATGGCTTTCGCTATTGGAATACTAAGTAGCTGTTATTCGTACACGGTATGTAATTTAATTATTACCTTTTTTAGGTATTTTTTACTTTTTTTACAAGCGTCCGACAGATATTTTAAAATTTATGGCCAAATTACCTCACTATATCTTAAAAATGAAGGTGATAGAATTTTTAAATTGGCTTTACTTAACTCCACTTGCTTAAAAAGTGCTATGAAACATGACAAAAATCAATATTCATTCTCCACTATTGAATATTTCTTTACTTAAAAAGTGATTTAAATGATTTGCTTAGGTTTCGTAATATAAATCATTTCTTTAATTTAGAAACTATTACATTTAAATCCATTAGCTCTGTTGTATTTAAATTTACATGCAGTCTATATGCCATTATGTACAGCCAAACTTTTAATAACTCTACATGGACTCTCGTACTCGTATCATAAATTACTTTTTTAGCGTCACCCGGCATTCTGCACACAACAGGGTAGGCAAAGAGAACCTAGTGTTAAAACACTTCGTTCTCCACTTTCCGGCGTATTCTGGAAGTATTGTGGGTTGAGTGACGTAACTCAACGACGCGTTTCTCCTCGTTAATAGTGGTAACGAGTGGCTCCACAAACTGTAGCGTTTACATCGTCCGCACCTCAGCTCCTGCGCTACGACTGGCTTCAATTAGTTTATAAACGCATATACTACTACCCTTTCTACGTGGCGAAAGAGGTATGCAGAGATCGTAGCACACAGCACTTCGTTCTCTCTGGCTACCCCGGTAGCAATACAAGGAGACTAAGAAGAAGAAGACAGATACTTTCTGAATAATAAATACATATAGTATATGTAGATAAATATAGTATATGTAGATTGGTATAGGTATCTCAAATATTTACTGCTAACCTAATATTCGGCCCTTATTTGACTTTAAATTACTTTTTATTTAAATTACATTAGGATTTGCAAAACCAAAATCTCGTTTATCACTCGGTCGACGGCCGCAGATGACCCTTGTATCTTGGTAAAGTGTGTCAAAGCAATATGTTAGAACCTTATACTTTGTAAGTGTGACTGTAAAATCCACTAGTTGTGGGTTCGATCTCCACTCGAGGAGATGAAATATTTACTTTAAAAATATATATTTTCATCTCTTCGCTCTGGTGTCGAGGCAAAGGCGTTGAGTTCTGCACGGAATGCATCCAGAATTCTGCAGGAAGTGGGGAACGGAGTGTTTAACATTAGGTTCCCTTTGCCTACCCTGCTGTATGCGGGATATAGCGTGAAGCTGATTTATTTATTTTATTTTATTTTATTGAATTACTCTGTTATATACTTAGTTTTTAATTTTATAGTGAGTAAGAAAAATTGAGGCCTGTAGTGGCGCAGGGGCACAAGTGTATGAATGTAAACGCGACAGGTTGTGGGTTCGATTCCCACTCGAGGAAATGAAATATGATGAGTGCAGTGTCTTGGCCCTAGGCTTTGTCTACCTACTCTGCTATATGCAGGATATATCGTAAAGCTGAGTAAGAAAAATTTTACCCATTTTACCCATTTAGTCGTCGTGGCGCAGTGGCACAGAGTCTGACTGTACGCGAATGTTGGTTCGATTGCCCACTCGGGGGATTCAAATAAACAAAATTATTTCCATTTACATGCTCTGGAAGACAGAGTGCGATGTTGAGTTCTGCAGCTCAACACGTAATACCACGTAAGTTTAGTAGAATAAGGAAACGGAGTCTCTTAACACTTAACAGTAGGTTCCTTATGCCTACTCTGCTATTATATGCGGGGGAAAGCGTAAAGCTTTTGTTTAATTTATATTATTTCTAGATAATTTTAGTCTCTACTCAAGATTTATACGTAAAAATTATTATTTTCACAAATCAACACCAAGTAGCGAGGACAATATTAAAGAAATAAAAAGTTTCATCAATTTAATTTACATTTAGAGTGTCAACGTAATATTCGTGAGAAAATTAAGACTAGACCATTTAAGAGCTTTGAAGCCTTGAAATTAGGAACGCTGTTTGTATATTATAATTTAAAATAACGTTAAAGTTGCAATTTAAGCAGGTTTTTGTAGATATAAACTGTAGCAATGTTATTAATAAATATTTTTTGTAAAACAAATTCAAAGTTGCTCAATTTCGTGTTATACTGGAATCAATCAATTTCTTTTCAATTTCCAATCTCGGGATGAAGTATTTCATATTTTTATTTCGTCGCAGCGACAAGTCCACAACTATAATAGTGAAGAGGCAAAGCGCGGCGTTGAGTTCCGCTACTCAACACGCAATGCCTGTTAACAACAGGTTTACTTTACATAACCCTGTTATGTGCGGGATACAGCGTGTAGTAAAAAAAAACTTATTATTTTTTTTTACATATATGTATTTTTTTTTCCTTTATCTTTTAAAAAAACTTACACTCAAGTGTTATTGGAGCTCCTTAGAATGCCATCTTAATCAATTTTTAACTTTCTGTTGTAGACAGTATTGTTTTTTTTATTAATGTCAACTGTCCTCCAATATTATTATAAGTCCTATTTTAATATAGTATAAGACATTTATATTAAACAATTGTTACAATTTGGCGTTTTTTGTCAGCATAAAACCATCTTGATAGTAGGTTTTTTGGTGACGGTATCACGGTCGGACATACGAGATTGAACATTTTAAAATTGGAGAAAAGTCTAAAAGAAAGTAATGTTTATTTCTAATCAGTTGACTACTTATTGAAATTTTATCTGAGCGTTATACTATAAATTACTTTTTTTTCAGCTTCACGCTGTATCCCGTTTAGCAGGGTTAGCAGAGCTAGCCCAGTGATAAACTCTTTAACTTAGAAACTTCAATCCCTACTTTTCGCCCAATTCTGGAGATATTGCGAAGAAAGAAATTAAATTATTAATTAATTTAATTAATTATTAATAGGAACCTGCAACCTGTTCCATTTACATTCCCACGCTTGTGCCACTGCGCCACGACTGGTCTCTAATAATAACAAATGAACGGGAAATTTGATATTCCAAGCTTACTATTATAACAATAATTTGAAGTGAAGTTTGACAACCGAGAGACGTTTAAATTTCAAGTTTAATGGATTCTGTAGAGTATACGAGATGATTTTGGATTTGTATCTGTTCTCCTGTTGTTATTGTGTTAAATCGAAAATCAAACCAAAAGGTCTAAATGGCCGTGGCCGACGTTGTAATA
Organism: Heliconius erato x Heliconius himera; assembly: GCA_013421005.1. Lineage (NCBI taxonomy): Eukaryota > Metazoa > Arthropoda > Insecta > Lepidoptera > Nymphalidae > Heliconius > Heliconius erato x Heliconius himera. The sequence continues at coordinate 47,846 of JAATLQ010038284.1, forward strand.
ATATAGTCCTGACCCATTTCGGTGACATCGGCCCCTCTTATTAAGGTTAGGTAATTTACGTAGAAAACACGTGGAGCTTATTTTTTTATGTTATTTTCTTGTATTTTTTATGATTTCGAAGAATGGTGGAAAATTTTGTTTGACTAATTTATGTTTAACTGGCGGTTATTGGTTTAATGAGCAGAATTTATTGACAACTAAAATGACTTCTAATATGATTTTTTTATTACTTTAATCTGTAATATTCTAATATAATTTTTTTACGACATTATCGTAATTTCTATAAGAATTTTGATTGTTTCGAACTAAAAAATACGACCAATGTTGATATTTGATATTCATAAAATATACATAAAGCTAATTATTTATTATATGTATATATTTTTGTAACATTACGTTCTTTTTACCTATGTTATATTTTTTAAAGCTCTGTTAAATGTGCTGATGTTACTTAATAATTTAATGTACTGCTTCAGAAACAGTCTTAAATGTAAAATTATTAATTTGGTTAAGGATTCATAATATTCTTTGTTAAATAACTGTAATGTTTGCATATTAACTCCTGTACAGTTTTTAAATAGTTACACAAATTATTAGCTAAATGTACAATTGGTAAATATTAAATATGTAGTTATTACAGAGTACACATAGAAATGTTGTTTTTAGGCATTTTCATATAGATTTATTTCAAACGAACGAACGAACCAAAAAATCTATGTATTTGCTTGATATTTGATATCTCTTTGAAGGTCAAATCGTTCTTTGTATTGTATCTCTGTATTCAATTAATTACGATTTAAACTTAACTGTTATGATTTATGAAGGTAATCTCCACTAACAGTTCAACTTTGTTTACTTCGTTGTATAAAATATTGTATAATAGTGCTTCAAAAATATATATTTTTAACAATAGTCATATAACCAAGAGGTTTCGAATGTCATTCTTTAGCCAGGAATCTTACCAGCGCGATTGCTATATAACATTCGCAGGTAAACTAATGCCTTGAATTCATTCAAATGACGATAACTTTTTTTTAATGAACCCATTTTGATGAACCAAATTTTAGTAGTTAAGTTGAGTTAAAACAAAGCAATTGGTGAAACTTTTAAGTAAATCGGTTCAGTATTTTCAGAGAAACATGTGGGCATACATATCGACAGACAGACAGATAGACAGACAAACAGACAGACAAGAAATTCAAAAAAAATATTTTTGCGTTCTATTATTATTTTTAAGTGTCCCTCTATCCATTTCAGTCAAAATTACTAAATGTACAGACAAATTATTTTTACTGTCTTATTATATATAGAGATAATGTCATAGCTGGCTTAAACATTTTTGTGATTTATATATGCATATTTATATTAGTCCTAGTTAGTTCTACATAATATCAGAAAAAAAACTTAGCGTCACGCTGCATACTTAGCGGAGAACTCTAAAAAGAAGTCTCTGCATATCTCTTTCGCCTCGTCTACTTATAAAATGTTTACTTACTTTTATTTAAGTCTCTTTTTTCATTAAATTACATGGAAAAATGATTACAAAGGATAACTTATCTTTAAAGGAGATCTTTCCCAGAGTCTCTTGAATGTGACAAAGTTTGACTGATAACATGCGGTCCAGATACTTTTGTACCCGAAATGTATATTTTTTCGTATTATTGAATGTAATAACTTCACGCTTTTCCCTGCATAGCAAGTAATAAGGGAACTTAGTGTCAAAACACTACGTTCCTCACTCACCCCCCAATTTTTGAGATATTGCGTGGCGTGAGTTACTGAACTCACTACCTCGTTTTGAAAATAGTTTAAATACTAAAATCAATTCAAACATTTTCATTTCCTCGCTGTGGTTACAGGGCAAATCGCGGCGTTAGTTTCTGCCATTCGACACGCAGATACCGATACCTCTAGAATTCGACAGAAAGTGGGAATTGTCTTAATGGGGACGGAGTGTCTGAACACTCGGTTCGCAGGTTCCCTTTGCTTACCCTACTATGTGCGAGATACATCTTGAAAATAAAAAAAAATCGCCGCCTCTCTTCTATTTGTATTTTTTTTGTATTAATAAAGAAAAAAATATTAATGCGAAATAAAAGAATTAGTGATTTATTAAGTTAATAGTTTTTGGCAATTTATTTTACCAAATATTGTAACATATAAAGATCTAAATTTATTTTTGAAAAAAAGTTTTTTTAATTATACGAAAAACACGAAGGTTGAAATCATATCTCTTACTAATTGCTGTATAACAAATGTCGATTTTTACATTATTGTTTATTTTTTCTCGTAAATGAAAATGTAATATATATTTAACATTATTAAAGACCAAAGCTATATTCCAATTCCACAAAGAACACTCTATATATTTGAAGTATGTAAATTTTGATTATTCTGAGAATTGCTTTGTTTTTTCCATATAAATTCGCTTTATGTAAGTAAAATTAAAAATCAAAATAAAGCTTCACGCTGTATCCCGCACACAGCAGGGTAGACAGAGGGAACCTAATGTTAAGACACTCCGTTCCCCACTTTCTGCCGAATTCTGGCTAAAACGCCACGCTTAACCGCGACACCTAAACTATAAATTTAACTGCGAACTATAAATTTAATTAAATATTTCATCTCCTCAAATGGGGATCGAACCCACAACCAGTCGGTTTTACAGTCACGCTTCGTGCCGCTGCGCCACGATTGGCCTCAAAAGTAAAATTATTTTAATATAAATAAAAAGAATTTTGTAAATAGGTTATTGGCCTTTATATTTTTCCGTTTATACTCATTTTTACCAATACAAATTAAATTAAATAACTTTTTCGCAAAGGCAATTTTATTTCTAAGCAACTTGGTTTTTTCACTTCCAAATAACATGGACTTATTTAGAAGTAGGAGATTTGCCAACTGGTGGGACGAGCTAATACATTTTTTTTTGGTGAAACATTAATTGATTTTCTTCTGTTCTGATGAGAGAACATACAAATATTAACTTACAAATATTAACCTATAGTATTTTAAAATATTTTTTAAATGTTAAAAAACTGTTTCTGTTACTGATGATTTGTAATATTTATAAAAAAAAATCAGCTTCACGCTGTATCCCGCACACAGCAGGGTAGGCAGAAGGAACTTAGTGTAAGACACTCCGTTCCCCTCTGCCGAATTCTGGAGGCATTGCGTGTTGAGTGGCGGAACTCAACGCGGTGCTTTGCGTCGACATCACAGCGAAGAAATAGAAATATAAATGTAAATAAATATTTCACTTTCTCGAGTGGAGATCGAACCCACAACCAGCCGATTGAACTAATTAAGGACATGACTTGCAAATTTCATGTAAATTACATATAATTTATCATCTGGTGTATATATTGTTTACTTAAGGTATTGAAATAAATAATAGGTCTTAACGGTTATCAAATAATATTAAAACACATTTTTCATTTCTGTTCACTTTACCCGGGGTGCCAAACATTTAAGGTATGTTTATTTATATAAACATAATCGCTTGGACGGTTTCCAAAGAGGCGCGGGTTCAAATCCCGCTACGTTCAAAATTTTTATACGTTTACTTTATAGTATATTTATCTATTTTAATATAGGTATTTTTATATGAAGTATATTTTAAACTATCCCATCATTACTATGTACTCCTGATTGCTGATGACCTCCGTGTAGTTCTGTTTGATCGATCAGGGTTGCGTGACCATCATCATTAGGCCAAGTGACCTCACATCACACCGATATTAATATGTTACAAATACTCTATACTGATATTGTGATACTCTATGCTTTTTTATTGTCAAGCTGTATCCCGCACACAGCAGGGTAGACAGAAGGAACTTAGTGTTAAGACACTCTGTTCCCCGTTTTTAAATTATATTAAAAAATATTTGAATCAATTTGTTCCTTCTTTCCATTGTTGACTTCTTGGTATCGTGTCGTAGGATCTTCCGCGTACCTGTCTAAATTTTTTGGGAATTTTTGCTATAATTTTGGCGCCACTTTTGACGCAAAAACACTTGAAAAATTCAATTTTATCATCCAACTGTTACTTTATTGAGAGTGCAGGGATCTACCTCCAGGGACGGACACAGGAGGAATCTTTTTTTGGCACAGATCCTTGGGCAGCGTGCAATGTGGCCATACCATCTCATGCGACGCTCTTGGAGCTTATCCGTACGTACGTCATGTAGCTATATTATTTTACTATCACAATAAAATGTCAAATATTACAAGTATAACAGGCTATAAAACTTGGCGACGACGCCTCACTTTCATTGACGCGTCAAATACCAGTAAAACTAAATTAACGGCATTTTTCCTACTTGAGGCCTGTAAAACCGACTGGTTGTGGGTTCGATCCCCACTCGAGGAGATGAAATATTTACTTAAATTTATATTTCCATTTCTTCGCTCTGGTGTCGAGGTTAAGCGCGGCGTTGAGTTCTGCCACTCAACATGCAATGCCTCCAGAATTTGGCAGAAAGTGAGGAACGAAGAGTCTTAATACTAGGTTCCCTCTGCCTACCCTGCTGTGTGCGGGATACAGCGTGAAGCTGAAAACATTATTTAAGAGTTTAATTTAATTTGTTTCGTGGATATGTTATTTTTCCTTTCTAGATTATATTTATTCACTTTTGGTTCAATTTACCTTAAACCACTGAATGGGTCGAGATTAGGAGTAATTACAGGAATATACAATAATGTAAACAGCGGGGAAACGATAAAGATGAATACTTGAAATTATCTTTCTATAATAATGATATTATTATAGAAAGGTAATTACGAAATCGTATTGCAGTTAAAACTACGTTTGAATTATTACGATGTCTGTAAGTTCAGATCCAGCTCGATCTCTATTAAGGATTGTACCCACAACAACCACGCTTACAGTCAGACGCTGATCCACTGATCCAGTATGGCGCCAAAAGATCAACAATTTGTATACAGAAGTGGCCTTGAGATAAAAAAAAGTAATATTGAAGAATAGTTTGGTTGTGGCCATGAAGAGAGGAAATAATAGGATAAACAGACTACTGAACTTCTTCAAAGCAATATTCACATTTTCTTACTTTCTTTATTTACAGTTGTGACGGATCTTACAGACCTTGCCTAATTATAATATGCCCAATGCCTTGCCCAATTATATTTTCTTTTGCTCCATGATGTAATCCACACATAGCCTAGGGACCCTGGAAACCCACTGTTAAGATTCTATGTTGGGAACGTTAAGACACTTCAGTTCCTCATTTTGCGCCGAATTCTCACACGCTTGTGCCTCTGCGCCAATGGTCTCGACTGACACTTTTATAAATTATTGGGTAACATAACTAAATGTTATAATTATACTTCCTTAAAAAGAAGAATCTGTTTGGGTAGACACGTTAATCTCAGGAACTACTGCAACAACTACTAGGTTGGAATTGAAAAAATATTTTTTTCACTACAGCATGTTAAGTATCTTGTGTCATACAGTAGTCTTAGTAATTAAGATTTGACCTCGGAGGCAAAGCTGCAGTTAAAAGACAGTGCTTACTAAAAGTAGGCATATACATATATTTGAGTAAAATTAGTATCCAAAAAAAATATATTTATATCTATATATCTTTGAAAATAATAATATGAAATGGTTTGTGCGGTCTCCATACGAGTACATCTAAAAGGAGTGGTTTTTGGTATCCAGCTTCCATTTGTATAATGCATCGTGTAATATTTTAGTGTTAAAATAATAGAATTTTGTAGTAGAACTGTACAACTATAGTGCTTTATTAATGTTGAGTTTATGTATAATAAATATATGTTTAACTAGTGAGCCACACGCGGCTTTGCCCGATTAATCTTATTGTTAAATAGTAGCCTTTGTGTTGTTCTGATGTTCGGTTTAGTAGTTTTTTTGTGAAAGTGAAAAAAACATCTATTCTTACAGTTTTAGATTTATAATATTAGTAAGATAGCAAATAAAAATCTCATTTATACGTGTTGATTAAAAAATACATGTATTTTTATATGGTCTAAATAAATAGTTTATAGTTGCATGCATGCATGCATGCATCAGGAAGGGCAGGAAGAATCTAGTGTTAAGATACTCCGCCTAATTTTAAGACATAGTATATTAAATATTACAAAACTTAAATCCATATGTCTCCATTGTCCATTTGTACCTATTTTCTTAAAATAAAAA
>JAATLQ010038284.1:54123-89054 GCA_013421005.1 Heliconius erato x Heliconius himera
CAGCAGGGTAGGCAGAGGGAACCTAGTGTTAAGACACTCCGTTCCCCACTTTCTGCCGAATTCTGGAGGCATTGCGTGTTGAGTGGCAGAACTCAACGCCGCGCTTAACCTCGACACCAGAGCGAAGAAATGGAAATATAAATTTAAGTAAATATTTCATCTCCTCGAGTGGGGATCGAACCCACAACCAGTCGGCTTTGCAGTCACACCTCGTGCCGCTGCGCCACGACCGGCCTCATTTCTACCGATTTCGACCTATTTTCTTAGAGCGAGAATATAAATATAATTCACTCCCTAAAGTGAATCTGATTTGAACCCATAACCACGGCTCTATTTTTATTATTTACAAACAGCTCTCTGCCTCTTAAGAGTCGAATATAAGAAAAAAACATTTTAGAAGATAGCATGACGACGACGAATGAAAAAAGACATAATTAGAAAATTTAACCTGTGTAAGAAATTGTATGTAATTTAAAGCTGAATAAGCATTTAAATAAATTATTTTTAATGTAAGTTATATATTTTTTTAATTTCCCGTTGCATCCCGTAAATAGTTTTACGCTTAATCTTACGTAAATGCTTTCTCAGAACGCATCGAATGTTGAAACACTCCGTTCCCTACATTCCGTTGAATTTTCGAGCATTGCGTACGTTGCTCGCTTTTTATATTACTTTTTAAATGTAAAAAACGTTCATAGTACCTCAAGTAACTTTACACAAGAAAAACGAAAGGAAATGAAATCCGAAATTGGTTTAGAAATGTCTAATTAAATAAAGCACGTAACTCAGGGAACCAATGAGATGCTCTCAGGTATTATTAGAAGCTGTGTGCGTCGACGAAGATCATTTTATAAAGAAATTGCATCTATTACAGTCCCTAGAACATTCTTTGAAGGTGAAGTTATTTATAAAAGTAAGGATCTAGGCTTTTCATCAAGTGTTACTTCTGTTTTAGCTTAGTAGAATCTTTTGTTGTAGAGTCGATACTACGTAAAAATATATTTTTAATTACTTTTTTATGTTATGTCAGAGTGATTGCATGTTTTGTGGGTGTTTGTAAGTTCAGTTTTAGTATAGACTGTCTAAAAATTAGTAAAATGTACGCTTCTTGTGTCTGTAAAAAAATATAATATAACATGTATAAAAGAATCACCATTTCTTAATATTTCAAAGTATGTTTTAACCACTGTTCACTATCTACTTTTTTATATTTCAAAACTGTATTTAATTAACATTTTTAAACAGATAGTTTAAAAAACAGGCTATTTTTACATTATGTGTAGATGGACTAAATTAGTTTTAGGACACTCTATAGTGACATAAACTAGTTTAGTTTTAAGATACTCTCCCATGTTCGCAAATTTTCGAGACATTGTGGTGAAGGTCTGCGTCGTCTTATTTAATAACTATTTATTTTATTATATAACAGACTTCAAACTGCCACCAAACAATGTCTGTTTTGAGCTACAAAGTAGAGACTAGTGATTTGTAGTTTTAAGTTGGTTTTGTTGTATAAAAAGAAGAAAACTTTTCCATTGAGGTGAACAGAATAAAATCAAAATCAGCTTCACGCTGTATCCCGTACGGTAGGCAGAGGGAACCTAGTGTTAAGTCATTCCGTTCCCCACTTTCTGCCGGATTCTGGAGGCATTACGTGTTTAGTGGCAGAACTTAGTACCGCGCTTTGCCTCGTCATCAGAGCGAAGAAATAGAAATATAAATTTATGTAAATATTTCATCTCCTTAAGCCGGGATCGAACCCACAACCAGTCACACTGTGTACCCTAGGCCACGACTGGCCTCAGCTATATAAATATTTAGTATTCAATAGCATTTCACTTTCCAGTCCTTATTTAAGTAGTCTAAGCTCATATTTTGTGCGAAAAGGTGTATAGTTCGAGTAAACAATATGAAATTATCCTTCCATCACACATCGTCGTATATTACGCTGCTGTTGTGGTGCGGGAGGAAATCTGTATATATCATTCCACAAAGCTTTGTGACCAAATTAATTTTCCTTGTACTACTTACCTTTTGTGCCGAGAGTAAAGTGTTTTTTAATAAAAATATTAAAAAGATTTTAAACATTTTTTAAAGTGTTAATCCACACTTAGGAAAGAAAAATACTTATTTAGAAAACGAATAAAAATTTGAACGTAGCGGGACTCGAACCCGCCCCAGGTTTGTTTCTAGGAGGCGCAGGTTCTACTCCCGCTACGTTGAAATTTTTATACGTATTGTAAATAAGTATATTAAAAAGAGTTTCAATTTTTGGGCAACTTTACGATTGGAGTAAATTGTAGTAATGTTAAATGATATTAATTTCTGTTCAATAATTCAGATATTTATTGAAATTATTAAATATTTTTTACATTTTGAAAGTGATGTTACACACTTAGTAGAGAAAAAATACTAGATAGATTTAGAAAATTTAGATTATTAAAATTTTGATTGTACGGTATTTTGATTGTACAATAACTGTTGCTGTGAGTTAGTAGAGCAAAAGACTGTTACATTTTTTATTGCTTTTCAGAAGAATATCTTATTCGTCTTCAAATAAACATAATTTTTGATACTCGCTAATAGAATTGACATATATAAAAAGTAGCAAGTACTAAAAAATCGGTTTAGTAGATTGTAAGTATATCAATTACAAATAAACGTGCATAAATAAAAAAAATATCTGTCGGGTTTTTTCATTATTACTAATTTACTTTGAATATATATGTATATTTTAGACTCCATATTGTTTAATTATAAACAGCTTTTTTTTAAATAAAACAAAAAAATATTTCAATATACAATTTAACATAAAGAACTTACCTTGAAAATTTTCTTAAATAACAGCAAACTCAAAAACTTTCTTACATGAATTAATTGTTAAGTAAAAGTATATTTACTTTAGTTGAAGTTATATCAGTATCGCTATCTCGTAGCGTCCCGTAGCACCGTAGCAACACGCGCGCTACGGCGTAGCTCGCGCCTGACTGAGACCTGTAGCTGTGCTTGCTGATAAATCACAGTATGATATATATATGTACGTGATACGTTTTTATTTTTTATATGAGAATTTAGGTCAATTTTCTAAATTTTTTTGGTAGTGTAAGTGGTTTGTTTTTTTGTAATTTTAATATGATTATTTATATTTTTTGACTATTTTAAGTCACTAAAGTTATTTTATGTAAATTGTATGTATATTTTTTAAATTAACTTATTTTTTTATGGGAATCGAAATATTTTCTTTTAAGTAATCACATTTAAGTAATTAATGTGTGTACTGTACTTACATCTTTCGGGAGTAAAAAAAAAAATAGAAACTCCTTGGAGTGCCAATTCGTTCCAAGGTATTTTTTTTCTATTGCAAAGTTACATATTATAAAGCCATAGAAACGCAGTGCGACCGCGTCTGACTATAAACGCGTTGGTTGTGGGTTTAATTCTCTTTCAATACAATGGATTGTTAAATGATTATATTAGACATTTAGATAAAATGCTGTGTTCAAATACTCTGCTCTCCACTCGCCAGTACTCAAGATATTGAATGACGAAACTCAACGCCCCACCTTAGACCGAGATCGAGCACGATCTGCCTACTCTGATTGCTTGTGCCAAAATGTTAGCTCCAGTCTGTTTTCTAAGGTTATTGTCACTAATAATGTATAAATCTGAATTTATAAGTAATTAATTTTGTAAAAGTTAAAAAAGTCTTTCTCTGAGTCTGAGTTTTTTTTCTCCGGTTATTATCAGATCTAAGATATTAACTTAATCAAAAAGTTAAGCTTGTAAATTCTTATTTTGAAAAAAAATTTGACTTTGACTTTGACTAAGTGTGAGGATGGATTGCGTCAGTAATACCTTAATGAAAAATTTTCATAAAATACTAGATATAAGGTAATAAACAATTGTTGAATAAATTATAGTACATATTCCACAAAAACCCATAGATAGAATAATATAAATAATAGTCAAAATCACAGAGCGAGTTGGAACTACCTCGGCTGTATGAACAAGTTGAATCAAGCCGCGACCGCACCGCATCTGCACGTGACACGCTCAAATATTTATCTTCTTAGGTCAATGTCACGTTATAAAATAGAATTAATATTTATATTATTTTATATTTTGGTGTCGAGGCGTCGAAGCGCGTGAGAGGCGACGGTTGTAGGTTTGATACGCTTTAGGGGGAATGTATTATTATTTATTTCATATTTTCATTTCTTTACTCTGGTAAAAAGAAAAAATCGCGGCGTTTAATTCCGCTAGTCAACACACAATGCATTGAAAATTTGGCGGAAAGTAAAAAACTTAGTGTCTTAACTACCCTAAAAAACAATAAATACGTAATAACATTTCAATTCAGGACATTGAGTGTTAAGTGGCGCAATACAATATACGCTCTGTCTCGCTAGAGTAAGAAAATCTAAATAATTCTTACTTATGTATGAGATCGAACCTATAACTATCTTACATTCATACACTGTCCTACTACGCTAAAATGCCGTAAAAACCGACAATTTTAAGTTAAAAGTCTTGAATTCTGTGAATTTCGTATAGAGAAATGTTTTTTACATTTTTTTTAAAACAAAAATGAATTGCTTACTGTGATTTTCTGAACATTCCGAGCTTCGGCCAAATAAGACGACGTAATTTGTTACTTGACACAAATTGAAGATTTTGTATAACTTCTTAGTAAGTAAAGCATATTTAGAATCCAACTATTTCTCAGTTATATTTATGTGGCGGTATTTTATACGTAAGCAAATGTGAATATTTCTTTATTATTTCTTTATTCTTAATTAATTATTATTATTTCTATTATTATTATATATATTAGCCTTACGCTTTATTCTGCATTTATAAGGGTAGGCAGGGCGAATCTAGTGTTAAGACTCTCTGCCCTCCACGTAAAGACGCTTTATTAAAATTAGTGGAGATCGAACCCACCTAAATTTCAAATTCATTGTGTATTGAGCTACGGAACTCAACGCCACACTTAGTCTTACAGTGGATACAGAACTATCGCGTATATGGTCCGACTCCCCAAGTAGGGAATGGAGTGTCTTAACACTAGGTTCCTTCTGCCAACCCTGCTGAGTGCGGGATACAGCGTGAAGCTGATTTTTACCATTATGTACAATTTTTTTTTTTGGTATTTATTTGTAAATATTTGAGGCTAATAATGGATTGTGTAGGCACACTCTCCCAATAACAATATTTAACAACTTACCCAATTCAATTTTAATGTGGTACTCTGGAAGCTTTTACAATATTAAGAAACAGTAGATATTTCATTTTAAGATTTTTTCTTGGATTCGCAAATATTTTTTTGTTTTTGTAAATACTAGACTTCTTTAAAAGAGAAATATTTTTACCTTTATAAAATTGTTTATATTTTGTTATTTTTCTAGTAGTTAACTAAAAACGTTTTATATAATCAAAATTTACTTTTTAAGAGATCAGAAAAAGATTTATTCGAATAAAAAATCTTTTTTTAACTTCACGATTTTTTTTCGCATTCTTGATGCATTGCATGGCGGAATTCAACATTACGCTTTTCAAATCATTTTCCCCAGTGGAAATTAAGCCCATAACCATCGCGTTAACAGACGTCATGTCACTGAGCTACAACGGCCTCATAAATAAGAGTTTTTTCAATAAAAATCAGCTTCACGCTGTATCCCGCACACAGCAGGGTTTTCAATAAAAAAACGACACAAAAAGAAATAAATATTACTGTAAGGGATTCGCGTAAATAACATATACAGCAAGTAAAGTAATATTTGTATTAAAATATACAAAATGTTAATTAAGTTCTAGAGCAACGTTCTAAAATAATACTTTTATTTTTCCTTTTTCTCTCTTCTCTTTGATCGTGAATTTGTGAAAACCGTCCGTTTTAAAAACAGACATTTCCAAATAAAACCACGCTTCGTAGTAAACATTGAGTGGATCGGTGGACAAAAAATGTTTAAAATGAAATAAATATCTAAAAGCTCCTAGGAATATATTTCTGTTATCTTTATTTTTTTTTATTTAGTTAAAATATAGAGGACAGTCGTGCGGCAGTGGCACAAAGTGTGACTGTAAAACCGACTGGTTGTGGATTCGATCCCCACTCGAGGAGATGAAATATTTACTTAAATTTATATTTCCATTTCTTCGCTCTGGTGTCGAGGACAAGCGCGGCGTTGAGTTCTGCCACTCAACACGCAATGCCTCCAGAATTCAGCAGAAAGTGGGGAACGGAGTGTCTTAACACAAGGTTTTTTCTGCCTACCCTGCAATTCAATTCTTTTAGTTTAATACATTTGAGTGATTAATATCAGGCCGTAGATAAAAACACACTCACTCTGTTCTTCACCTTTTGCCGAATTTTGCACCCTGCTTTGTCCGGGGAAGTGAAGCTTTTTTATTTAAATTTTTTAATAGATAAATATAAAAAATAAATCGTTACTAGATTTTTTTTTATTATTTCATAGTGCAAGTACATTTATTTTTCCACACATCGCTTAGCTAGCCGTGTGAAATTCTCCGAGTTAATTCAGTAATTTTACCGTTACTGTCTTTTCTTTATAAAAACGAAGGAGATACGCGAAAGATTTAAAATATATTAATTGCCTTTTTTCAACTTCACGCTGTATTCCGCATATACATAGCCGGGTAGGCAGAGGGAACCTAGTGCTAAGACACTTTGTTCTCCACTTTTAGCTGAATTTTCCGACGCCTTGCGTATTAAACTTAACTTTAGCCTTGGTACCAGAGCGAAAAAAATTAAAATATTAAGTATGTCATGTATTTGTGTGGGAATCGAACCTACAACTTCTCGCGCTTAAAGTCACACGCATGTGCCCTCTTCTGCTTACACAAAATATTTTAAAATAATAAAAGTTAAAACAGTTTCTAACTTATTACCATTCAAAACAATTCCTTCGTATGGGTCCGGAGATAACGTCTTTGTATAAATAGATTTTAGAAATTCTGTCTTTCTCTCTTTATATTATTCATATAAATATTATTACTAACATAGGGAAAGAGGCCGACATGTTGCAATTGGAAAGCATTTAATCGTCAACGTGATGGTTTTGAGTTGGACTCAAACGAAACTAAATGATTAGCTTTATTTTTTTCTTTACAACTTCACGCGGTATCCCGTATGTAGGGGAGCCTAGTGTTAAGGCACTCCGCTCCCCACTTTCCGTTGAATTCTGGAGGCATCCAGTGCGTTTTAAGCGGTGGAACTCAACGCCACGTTTTGCCACGAAACCAGCAAAGAAAATGAAATATGAAATATTGTAATTAAATTTTAATTATTTTCATTTACCCGCTCTGATAGGCGAAATGCAGCGTTTAGTTCCGCGACTCACGCACACGCAATCCCGAATATTGGCTGAAAAGTTGGGAAATAACTTTTAACTTTGGGAAATAAATTTAATAATATGAATAATGGCTCCGAGGCCCGAGCCTTACAGTGAATTTACTAATATGAACAAAATATGTTGAAGCAAAAAAACATCATATTTTACTATTCCATAGAATTCACTGTATTTTCACCCAAGTTTGGTCTAAGGTTTCTATTAAAAGTATCTAACATATATATATATATATATATATATATATATATATATATATATATATATATATATAATATATATAAAAAAACAACAATTTTACAAGATATTATCTTTATATTAGAGTCTGCTTGACTTGTTCATGTCGTGACATTTAAAAGTCATAAGTAGCTGATTATGCTTAAAAGTCAAAAGTTAAGAGTTCAAGAACGATACGGGAAACTGTTAGTTGATGCTCATAGAACTGAAAATTAAAATAAATTTAAAAAAATAAGAAAAAAAGATTTTAAAATGAATTTACTATTCAGGAACGTAGTAGTGTAGTAGGACAGAGTATGCCTATTAAAGTATACGGTTGTGGATTCGATCCTCACTTGACTTCTGCCACTCAAATTAAAGTTAGAGAATGGAGTGTCTTAACACTAGGTTCCTTCTGTATACTTTGCTATACAAGAAAAAACTTGAAGATGTTGCAATTAAATCGGAACTTCTTTGGACGTGTAATAACTTTTATGCATGTATATATTTGGCTTCAGGCGTAATTTACGGTGGAAGTAGAAGGAACCTTCATCGTAACTTTGCGGTCTAACGATCGACGTATCGTGTTAACTAATTTACATGGACCTTCATTCGCCATGTTTATTATTAAAATCAAGGTTGTAAGTTTATTTTTATTTGTGTTATTTTAAATTAAGCTTTTATGGGTAACTGCCGCGAGATATAGGATGTGACGATTGTAATTTTAGAACAAAAAAATAGATTGAAATTTAATAAATTAATGTATTAAATGATATATCTACATCAATCTTGGCGCAATGGTACGAAAGAGAGACTGTAAACGCCACAGGTTGTGGGTTCGATTCCCACTCGAGAAAATGAAATATTAAATATTTTCATTTCTTCGCTCTGGTATCGAGGTAAAGCGGCATCTGATCTGCCACTAAACACGCCTTCCCTGCTGCATGGGATACAGCGTGAAGCTGAAAAAAGATCAATAAATACTACTTTAGAAAAAACATAATTTGTATTGAATGTTTGAAAAGTAAGCTCTCTATGACTATCTTGTTATATGCGGGAGTTAAAAAAATTGCAAGGCAGACTAATGAGACATTTAGATTTCTTTAAAAAGGCTGAGGCCACGCGGTGCTATTACAGAACGCGTCTTTGTTAGAAAAGAAAATAAAAATATTTTAAGTAGGACACATACAGTAGTATATATGTATATGTAATCAGCTTCATGCTGTATCCTGCACACAGCAGGGTAGGCAAAGGGAACATAGTGCTAGGATACTCCGTTCCCCACTCTCCGCCGTTATGGAGTCATTGCGTGCTGAGTGGCGAAACTCGATGCCGCGCTTTGTCTCGAGCGAAGAAATGAAATAAAAACAAAAAAAAAATATTTCATTTCCTCGAGTGGAGTTCGAACCCACAACCAGTTGATTGTACAGTCACACTTTGTGCCCCTGCGCTACCACTGGCCTCGGCCTGATGTATGTATGTATATGTAAACATACAATATTACCTTCAACCAACGGACAATAATAGAATCACATTTAGTATATTTTAGTAAATACTTGAGACCGTCAAGGCGCGGGGGCACAAGCGTGCGACTGTAAACACGATAGTTATGGTTTCGATTTCTACTTGGGGCATTAAATATTAAATATTTTCATTTGTTCGCTCTAGTAATGAGGCAATGCGCTCCTTTGAATTCCACTAACATAATTATCTAACAATATCTGATGGGGATGGAGTGTCTTAAAAACTAGAGTATTGGGTTCCTTCTTTCATTTTATTTGAGATTTAAAAATATGTTAATTACAAATACTTATATAGTTTTGTATTTAATATTGCCTTGTTTCTTCTCTCTAAAAGTGTGTAGTTCTTTTGTCTTACATTATTATAACTGCTAATATAAAATAAAAGAAATATCTGTATATTAAATATAATTTATTAATAACCAGAACAAATTCATTATATATAAACCTTCATTTAATATACATATACACATTTATTCTAATTTACCTATACCACTTAGTTATCACAGCTCGGTTCGTAGCAAAATGTAATTTTCCGAGGCAAATTTCTTGCATCGTCTCTTAAAATACATACAAAATTGTCTAAACACGACGAAACTAAACCAATTTATAAATATTACAAATTCAATTAAATGAAAAAAGCCAAACATTTTCAGTTTCAAATATCTAATTATATTTGTGACATTATCCATTTTTAGTTCGATATAACAATAAAAAGAAAAGTAGGACCAAATTGAGCAAAATAAATCCGTATATAAATAATCTATTATTTAATATAATATATAAATAGAGACTTATAAACAGAATTAAGAAATAAACTAAACAAAGTATCTAATATTTGTTTAAAGTATAATAGTTCTTTTTGAGAAATATATATAAGTAAATTAAAAAGTTAAATTTTTTTTTGAATACACGTAAATTTAATAACTTTTACTAATGTACAATATTAAGGCCGTTGTGGCGCAGGCAGCACAAGCGGTTGTGTGTTTGATTTTCGATTCTCAGCGGAATTAATTATTATTATGCAATATTTCCATTTAATTTCTTCGCTCTGGTACGAAGGCAAAAATTCTGTGTTGAGTTTCGTCACTCAAGCAAAAAGTTCGGGGGAAAGTGGAGAACGGTGTGTCTTAACACTAGGTTACGAAAGGGCATGGGTCAAGTGTCTGTAGTGGTATTGAACAATTAAAAAAAACACTGGGTTCCCTCTGCCTACTCTGTTAAATGCGGGAAACAGCGTAAAGCTGCTCGAATAATATTTACAAAATTACTTCTTATAAATAAGAATACGTGTCGTTTAAGTTGAATTTCCTAATTTTGTACCCATTCTGTTCCACCCCAACAACCACCTCACTCCTTCACCATATAACCTAACGCTTTCATTTCTTTATCGAACTCTTCATTTCGATATTTCTTAATCTTCTGCAACCATTTGCCGATGGACACGTGGTTCCTGCAGGTGCCCCCGTACCTCGCTGGGAGACATTCTGGAGGTATGTACTTATGTAGACTTGTCAGGTCACTGCCATGGAAGTGTATCCTGTCCCAGGCGTGCTGCGGAATGAACTTCTTGAAGATGTAGAAGAAAGTGTTCAGCATCCAGGAGTAGTTCACGATGTGACAGCTGCGGAGGCGCGCCGCGACTGATATCTACAATCATATGGAATAATGTTTAAATATATTAATGTCGAAAATAAAATGGAACTTGAAAGCGATGTGGTTTTAAATATAATAGTTTTTTTTTGTATTGTAAATCATATGACATTCATTAATAATTTAAAAGTCACTGCAGTAATTTTTATTTGTATATAGGATACATTGGACATTACCCACAATACCTAATCTAATAAGTATAATTTTTTGTGGATTCGGTTCCATCACAATGTCTAAAGAGAAAGGCGAAACTTATAGAAACTACTAAACTAATAGAGTAAGCTAAACAAAATTATATCTATTGATTACAGAAATATTATAGTAACACAAGTCAGAACTTAGTATTAAGGAGTGTCTTAACCCTCCTTTCAAAATGGACTCCCTTTAAAATTATGTAAAGATAGGTAACAGCAGTCCGTTCACTACTTTTCGCCCAATTTTCGTAACGACATTGACAATGTTGAGTGGCGGAACTTCTTAAATTACAAGCTTTGAGCTGAGGGAAGCGAAGCTCTTACTGGTTAAAAGTGTGTTTCGTTGTAATGCTACTTCTCCTAGATCGTTAAAGCTACAGCTCTGAAATGTTGCTGGAACGTTGTGGACGACACCGTGATTCCAGCGAAATAGTTTGTGATAATTGTAATTGTAGTTTTTGAGTAAATGGTCAAAATGTGTCCTCCCGTAGAGTTAAGTTATGGGATTTTTTGAAATTCACGCCCACAGATTTAACTTTGTCTAACCTAACCTAGCGTGTGAGGACAAAACAGGAAAATTCGTAAAATTTTCGCAAAAATTTGGCAACACAGCATTTGGCGGATCCTAGTATATGTTTGTATGTTAAGAGTTGTACAAAGTTCAAGAACGATACGGTGAATTGTTATATGATGCAGATACCATAACAAATTAAAATAAAACGAAGAAAATCATTTTCAAATCTTGAATGGTCAAACACTACGAGTTTCGATACTCTTCGATACTCAACGTCACGTCTTTTTTCTTCTTTCCATAATGATGAAATGAAAATAATTTATTAATGTGGTCCAGTTATACTTTTTCGCTGTATCCTGGTGAAACTGGGGACTTACTATTGTAACAAGCTAAAATTAAGACACTTCCGTTACCCAATTTCCGCAAAAATATTAAGGCAGTGTGTGTTGAGTGGCAGAACTCAACGCCGGGTTCCGTAATCACAGTCAGTATTCAATAAGTAAAATTGAACAATATCGAAACTAAAATTAACTGTTATTTTGAACAACAACTTCCTCCTAATTGCTTATCTTTAGTGCTACTCAGGTAAAAGTTAGTTACCGCCTCGCGGGGAACTTGTGTCTATAGTTAAATTTAATTAAAATAAAGTACTTTTTAACGAACTAACTTTGTTTGCGCGTGTTAAACAAAAAAAATTAAGCCAGTCGTGACCCAGTGGCAGTACCGTGTGACTGTAAACGCAATAAGATGTGGGATCCATTTCCACTCGAGAAAATGAAATATTTAATATTTTTCAGTGTTGAGGCAAAAGCGTGGTGTTGAGTTCCGCCACTCACAAAATTAAGCTTAAAGTCTGAAGTACAGTATTTTAACACTAGCCTATCTTGCTAAATGCGGAATATAGCGTCAAAGTGATAAAAAAATGAAACGTTAAGATACAAATGACAAATTATTGTGATACAAAATTACTCATAAACGCAGTGATTAATTAATATTTTTTCTGTAAAATCTTTTCATTCGTAAAAATTAAATTACGGCTTTTCTTTAAGATAAATAGATAAAAAAAAGTTAAACATGTATATTTGATCCATATGTACCATAATATGTATATTGTAATCAATATACTAAATAGAGAATTCCAACATTTCAGAGAGAACAAGAAATCTTTATACTCTTTTATAGGATTAAAGTACAGAGGTTATCGCGAAGCACCCAGCCCGATTGATGATTTGATTTCCGCTTACACCGTTGAGTTTTGCACACTTCACACATCACAAGCAAAGTCTAGAAAGCGGCGATCGAAGTGTCTGTAATATTAGGTTCCCTCTGCCCAGCTATGTGCGGGAAACAGGGTAAAACCTAAAAAAATAAAAGAAATAAAATATAATTTCCACTTACCCCCATCAAATTAACAATTTGATACGCTATCGTCGGCGTCAGCGTGGACACGTGCTTGAGCGTGAGACCCGCCATGTCCACTATCACGGTGCCGCCCAGCACTTGGACTTTAGGCTGTCGAATACCTATCTCGGTGATCGCCATGCCCGCTCGGACTAGGTCTTCTACGGAAAATTCACTAGGATCCCATGTTCCTGGAAAGTAAAGGAATTACTTTTAAAAGAGAAAATTCACGTTTATTTTTAAAATTTACGTGCAATGTACGGGGCACAGCAGGCAGAGTGAATCCAAGCCACTAAATATTTATTAAAAAAAGTAGGTTAGGTGGTGGAACTTAATGCCGCACTTTGTATATGAAATAAAATATTAAAATATTTAATTTCCTAGAATAGGAATTGAACCTGGCTACAATTTGTCGCAGTACAGTCACATGCTTATGCCTCTACGCCACGACTGGCCTCAATCTCATAATAATTGAGCTTCACGCTATAGACAGAGAGAATGCATAGTATTAAGACACTCCGTTCCACACTTATGACAATTTTTTGCAGATATTGTTTTGAGAAGCGCAAGTAAAAGCTGGGCGTTTGCCTCGTGACCAAAGCGAGGAAACAAAATATTAAAATATTTCATTTCCTTGAGAGGGAATCAAACCTGCAGACTGTCACGTTTTCAGTCGTACGCTTGTGCCCCTGCGTCATGACTGGCCTCATCTCAATAATTTTTAATTAATAATTCTTGATAAACAGTAATTTAAAATGTTCTTTGTATTAAGTCGTATAATATAATTGCATACCGCACTTCATTATAACAATACAATAATTATGTAGGTTTTAAACTCATAATGTAACCTCTCACCTCTTTGTTTTTATGTCTATTTATAAAAAAAAATTATTAAATCAGCTTCACGCTGTATTCTTCACACAACCTGGTAGACAGAGGGAACCTAGTGTTAAGACACTTCGTTTCTCACTTTCCGCCGATTTCTGGAGGCATTGCGTGTTGTGTGGTGGAACATAATGCGACACCATAGCGAAGAAATGGAGATATAAATTTAAATAAATATTTCACTTCCTCGGGTGGGGATCGAACCCACAACCACTCGCGTTTACAGTCACACCTTGTGCCCCTGCGCCACATATTGCCTCATATCTATTTATTTACAGTGAATTTTGTCTATAGTACGATTAAAGGAGATTGGAAAACAGACACTACAATAAGTAATATCCTGTTGGGAATACAGAATGGAACCAAGCGTATATTGCTTCTATATATCAAACAAAACAACGTATGCTGTCAAAATATACTTTTCAGATCTTCCAGTACTAATTTACATAATATATTTGTTGTGAATACAACAAAAAATAACTTGTATAGATTTTGTAAATATTATATAAAAAGATAATTAAATATTGGAAATGAGGCCATCAGTGTAGCGCCTGACTGTGAACATGACGATTGTGGGTTTGATTTCTATTTGGGATCTTCATTTTTTCGCTGTGGCTACAAAATGGTGGTAAAATCTTCCTCTTAACCCATATTCTCGAAAAGTGGACGAAAAGTGGAAAAAGGCACTTTTCTCCACTTTTCGCCGCACTTGACGTTATGGTATGTCTACCTCCCTACCCCGCGGGACTAAGCGTAAAACTAAAAAAAATAAAAAATCCCAATTGCTGTTTTTAATGTTTTTGATATCGAAACACCATCTATATAAATTTCTTTTTTTATGAATCAATAACAAAAACCTAGAAAAAAACCCAACACTAATGTTTAATTGTCAGAGGATAACTATCAGAAAGCGATATAATATATTTGTAAAATATCTAAACATATTATTTTTTTATATTTTTTCAATTAATTATAAGGTGGTGTTAGTATTTGGGTATTCCATTGACGCATTTGGTGTTGAGCGCTTATTAACAAAACCTGTTTACAAATTAGATTTTTCCTTAAAGAACATGAACTCATATATTTAATTCGAATTAACGTGCTAAGTTTTTGTACACCAATTTTAATATAATAAAATGTTTTTGTCTAACGTAGTACATGAAATATTTATGTGAGTATATATTTTTAATCTTTTTTAAAGTGTAAATCCACACATAAGAAGGAAACATATTTTTTAGAAAATGTGTAATATTTTTAAATAAATAAAACTATTTTAACCGGATTAATCGCGTATATTTTGTATGTTTATACATTTTTGGAAACCTAAAGTCTACCCGTGACCACGGACTACTGCAAAGTGTTCGAAACGTCGGGTTTCCAAAAATGTATAAACATACAAAATGTACGCGATTAATCGTGAAGCTGGTTCAAGAACGGAAGTAGGTTAATTATTACCATTGCACTTGGACATTTTCGAAACGAAGCCTAATATCGTGATTAAAAAACATTAAAACCGGAAAAGGACAACTAACTATCTTATGATTGTTCTTTTTCCCGCATATCAAGATACACAGAGAAAAGCTAATGTTAAAACCACCCAATTTTAGAGATATCACGTGTTCAGTGGCGGAACTACTTCCGTCCACCGGAACTTACGTTATTTAAATATTTTTTTCCACGAGTGGAGAACGATGCTGCAACCTTCGTGTTTACAATCACGCTAACCCGCTGTACCATGATAGCTTCATAAGTTATATTAATAAAAATAGTAGGTTCGAAGAAAATCATGCTCAATTCGTTTAAACGTTACAAAACAGAACAGATATTAAATTGACCAGAACAATACTCTATATGGTTGTGTTTATGTAAGCATTTTACAAAAATTGCCCTTTATTATAATTGAAGCTGTAACCCTTGATGAACTGATATTTAAATGTCATGTTTCGATATTATAATGCAATAATATATTTTTATAGTTTCTCTGTACTTTGCATATGGCGCTTGCTTGTTAGAGGGAACCTAGTGTTAAAATACTCTGATTTCCACTTTTCGTAGAATTTTCGAGGCGCAAAGGTTGCGTTTGACTTGCTGAGTGGGGCCTTGAGAGTAGGAATCAAACTCACAACCGTCATCACATTTACAGTCAGACCCTACCACTGCGCCACGAAGGCCTCCAATAACATTTTCCGAATGCATTACTTTAAAAAGTAGAAAAAAAATATACTTCAATTGATAAAACTAAATCTTATAAGAAAAATGCTAACAATTTTAAATTCATGACACTTTGACAGTTTGCTATCGTTTCATATTCTTGTGGCAAAGATTTAAGTTTGCCGTCGTACAACTTGGAGCGCTCTATAAACTTGGATAAGTTTCAAAGTGAACAGATTTTAATATTTTCTTAATAGTAATTGTTAAGAAATTTTATTAAATTCTTCTTTTATTGGCGATTTAATAACGTAGCAAAGCAAAGTTCAGATAGATGCTTTATTTGTTTAGGTTGTATCAAAAATTATATAGAAGATTTTAAGAAATCGAAAAAAAAAATATAATAAAAAATTATAAACACTTGATTTGAGGTCAGTCGTGGCGCAGGGGCAGTGTGACTGTAAAATCGACTGGTTGTGGGTTCGATCCCCACTCGAGGAGACAAAATATTTACTTACATTTATATTTTTACGCTCTGGTGTCAAGGCAAAACGCGGCGTTGAGTTCCGCCACTCAACACGCAATGCCACCAGAACTCGGTGGAAAGTGAGTGAGTGAGAGAAGTCGTAGGTTCCCTCTGCCTACCCTGATGTGTGCGAGATACAGCGTGAAGCTGATTTTAATTTGTAAATACATTATATATACTTATAAATCTAAAATTAAAAATATTAACACGTTATAGGTACTGCAGCAAATTTTACTTGAATTTATGGTAAAAATTAATTTTCATGGAAAACTTTCTACAGAAACTATTAAGCCACTTTTCATAACACAAAAGTCAAATAGTTTCATATATTAAATTATGCATGAAAAAAATATTTTTTCCAGGTATTGTGTGTTGAGCGACGGAACTCAACGCCAGGCTTTTGCCTTGGTGTCAGAGCAAAGAAATGAAAATACACACTAATAAATAATAATTCATTCCCCCGAGCCTTGAACCCACAACCGTCTCGTTAAGGTCACACCTCGCGCCCCCTCAGCCACGGCGGTGTCAATATGTCAATTAGAGAAGACAGTTTTGAGCACTATTTTCAAAAACTATGATGTAGCTAAATAAAAATAGTTCCTGAGAAAGATTTATAAAAACAAATATACATACATTTATTTTTATATGTAAGCACATAATATATAAAATTAAATTACCAAATCTAAAAACGGATAGTCTGCCCACATCGGGCCTGTCCAGCATCGAGCCCTCGTACGCGTCGTTCACCTTCATGAGGCCCCAGAGGTCCACTCCTTTGTAGAGGTGAGGGTACTCCTCGCGGAACGAATAATATCGGACTAGCTGTGAACAACATTTATAAGGTAATAAGTTTATTTAGTAGGTAAGTTCTTAAATATATGTTTGGCGTTCAATTTGTAATGTTTAATACGAAATATGCTTTAAAAATATTTATTAATAACGAGAGTGTATTATTGATAGGTTTCTTTAATGGATGCCACAATATACAAGAATTTCA
This sequence comes from Heliconius erato x Heliconius himera, assembly GCA_013421005.1. NCBI lineage: Eukaryota > Metazoa > Arthropoda > Insecta > Lepidoptera > Nymphalidae > Heliconius > Heliconius erato x Heliconius himera. Next base: position 71,548 of record JAATLQ010038284.1, read on the forward strand.
TGATAAACGATATCTGTATAATGAATATCTATATACAATATATCAATGAATGTTCATGCTTAAGTAAAGAAGGTTTAGGAGACAGTCGTGGCGCAGGGGGGCAAAGTGTGACTGTAAAGGCGACTGGTTGTGGGTTCGATCCCCTTGAGGAAATGAAATATTTATTTAAATTTATATTTCTATTTCTTCGCTCTAGTGTTCAGGTGAAGCGCGACGTTGAGTTACCCTCAATTCACAATTTCCGCTATTTAATTCCGAAAGTGGGGAACATAGTGTCTTAACACTAGGTTCCCTCTGCCTACCCTGCTGTGTGCGGGATACAGCGTGAAGCTGATTTAGTTTTATTTATTTATTTATAGTAACTTTGATTGATTTGAATTCTGTAAGTTACTATAATTCTCAAGAAATTATGTTTGTTTCATTTGTAATTATATTTATAATATATTCTAATTTAGTCTAATTAAGTCTAAAATGTATGCAACGAGGCGGCATATAAACGTCAACAACGTCGATGCTGGCGGTATCATAGCGAACATAATGTACGGACACGTATAGCTGTTGACTGGGTATGTTTACTAATTTTATACATAAACATAAATTAATTAGGGTACCGTAATTTAGAAAAAACAATGTATATCTTTAAATAGTTTTAACATTTTTAAAATGTTATTCCACACTTAGGAAAGAAAAATATTTCTTTAGAAAACGTATAAAAATTTTAACGTAGCAGGACTTGAACCTGCGCCTCTTGAAAACCGACCAGGTCGGACCTGGTCGGTTTCTAAATCTAATTGAGTATCTTGAAATAGCGGAATTTTTGAAAATAATTGACATAATTGGTTCCTCCAGTGAAAAATAACAAAGTTAAGAATTGATAACCTTCTCCTTTGACAGAAGTCACATAAAATTTCATAAACAAATGAAAATTAAAAAAAAACTAAATGATAGCTAAAATTTAGATATTTTTTAGACTGCTAAGTTTAAAAAAATATTTTGATTGACCTTTAATTCTATAAAATTCTAAAAATAGAGAAACCATGGGCATAACATTCGCCTAGGAAAAATATTTCAAATTCAAATTAAAAATATTTTTTATTCAAATAGGTTAATTCGTCTGAACGAAAGAAACATACAAAAACCGCTACCACCACCGTTAAAAAGGCGGATCTGCTGAGAAGATTTATGTGTCGAGCCACTCAACACTCAATGCCTCCTCAATTCGCCGGAAAACGGGAAACGGAGTGTCTCAATATCAGTTTCCCTCTGCCTACCCTGCTATATGCGGGATATAGCGTGAATATTTTTTTTATTTATTCAAATAGACTCTTGTAATCGTCGAATGAACATACAAAGAAGCTGCCACCGGCTTAAAGGGCAATTTTGATGAGAAGAAGAGATTTATTTGACGAGAAGCAATAAGACAAACACGATATATACTTATTAAGAAAGTGTGGAATAACACTTTAAAAATGTTAAGAAAACACGATATATGTATAGAGTACGTGCGAATAAATGTGGTATATATATATATACGTATATAGTCAATTATTAATCAGCTTCACGCTGTATAACATACCCAGTAGGGTAGGCAGAGGGAACCTAGTGTTAAGAGTGAGAGTTAAAACTACGTTCCCCACTTACTGTCGAGTTCTGGAGGCATTGCATGTTGAGTGGCAGAACTCAACACCGCGCTTTGCCTCGACACCAGAGCGAAGAAATGGAAATATAAATTTAAGTAAATATTTCATCTCCTCGAGTGGGGATCGAACCCACAACCAGTCAGTTTTACAGTCACAATATAAAATATAAATCAATTATAATACATTATATTACTTTAGATTGTCACCTAACAAAATTATTGGAGCGAACGTAATCCCATAATAATACTGACATTATTGAAGGTTCATTGTAAATATTATACATAAAGTGTTAGGTAAACTAAATTTAGGAAATTATATTGAAATTATACTAAGAGGCCGTCGTCGTGAAGGTTGTGGGTTCGATTCCCACTCGGGGGAATGAATTATTATTTTTTAATATTTTCATTTCTTCGCTCTGGTAAGAAGGCACAGCGCAGCGTTGAGTTCCGCCATTCAACGCGCAATGTTCGAAGAAAATTCGGCAGAAAGTAAGCAAAGTGTCGGAACACTAAGATCCCTTTGCCTAACCTGCCTGCCTCCCTGCCTGCTTTATGCGGAATAAAAAACGTGAAGTGGAAAAATAAATATTCAAATACAAGCAAAGGTTTTAAAATACAAAATTTTAAATCTCCTTTAAGTTAGTATCACCATAGAATGCAGTGTTAGCAGCTTTTATTTATTTTAGCTCGAATCTCGACACTTTATCCCGTGGATATAAAGAAGGATAGGAAAAAATCTCAGCAACACTCCGTTTTTATTCTTCGAGATTAAAATGCTTAAGCATATAACACAAGGCTTTGTATACAAGTTTTTAATATTGTTCTGTGATAAAACTAAGGAGGATGCAGATTTTATTTGAATATTATACATTTTTTAATGTCTTTATACTTTTAGATTCAAATGTAGTCTAGAAAGTGCTCGTAAAAATTACGATTCTGATGAAATTTCAACCAAATTAGTCTAAACCATTAAATTTTCCTTTAAAATGAAGTCTAGTAAATATAGAGGCGGTTGTAGCGCAATGTCTGACTGTAAGCCAGATGGTTGTGGGTTCGAAATTAATTTTCATACCCTAAATTGTAATCGAGTAATGTTTCGAAAAGGTAGCGGAACGTAGGGAACAGAGTGTCTTAACCGTTGTTCCTTTTGCCTATTCCAATATTTGCGGGATACAGTGAGAAGCTTTTTTTTAGTAAAAACTGGTTAATGTTGTATATTAAGGATACATTGTAATTAAATAGAGGCTGCACTAACTAGGCGGTGATATAATCGGTGCGTATTGCATTACACGTCGTTCTACTTTTTCCCATCCTTACAATTAACAGATAAAAATCTTAAATTTTATTTATCAGTTTAATGCTGTATAACCTAGTGTCATTGCGTTTTCCACTTTCCGCCGAATTCTGAAGCATTGCCTGTTAAGTGGCGGAAATTAACGCCGCGTTTTGCCTCGATACCAGAGCGAAGAAATGGAAATATAAATTTCAAAATATATTTCATTTCCTCGAGTGGGAATCGAACCCACAACCAGTCGCGTTTACATTCACACTTTGTGCCCCCGCGCCACGACTGGCTGTTAAAACATACATAAAACTATAATAAAAATGACATACCAGCTTATGTGCACGTGGTACTATAAAATCTCTCGCACGGAGATATCTCAAGAGGTACGCGTCGTCAGTTCGGTGTGGCGTGCATTCTCCCCTGTCTATATGATAATATTATTTATTTAAAAAAAAATCTATATTTTATTTGGCATGTATTAAAAAATATTAAATTTATATTATTATTGATTTATTGCTGTGGTTTTTATAGCTCTGGCTCTGGTAAAGGTAAAGCGCGACGTTGAGTTCCGCCACTCAACTCGCTATGCCTCAAAAATTTTACGAAACGCGGAGAACAGAAGTGTCTTGGTGGGAATGGAGCGTGTTACGATCCCAGGTTCCCTTTGCCTCCAACAGAATACTAATATGTAACTATAGAATATGTGTTGTAAAAAAAATATACCATATATCATTTTTCGCAATTCCGCTATGGCCGTGTCCCTGGTGGCTGCGTTTTCGTTGCATTGTTCTGGTGCAATAGCAAGTAGTTCGGGGTCCTCCTTCGTACTCAGTTCCGCCTCGAACGCTATCTCGAGGAAGCACTCGTACATTATAATATTTTTACACCTGTTGGGTAAAACGTATGTTTTAAAACTGGTTTTAGTTGAATAACCTTGGATTTTTTCCCAATCTTAATGGCCCACACGTTATAAATAATGAATTGTTTATAAACAAAAAGTCTTCATGATTATAGAGTTTAAATTTTGTTAAATTAGCCAGTCTAGAACTAGAGTAGAGTTACGAAAGTAGTCCACTCTTGGAAGCGAGTCCCAGACGCTTCTCCAAGCTCCACACCGTGCAATGCGATGGTGCCATGCACCCATGGAATGATAAGTAATGTCTTCTCATCAGAAATGCTTACTACAATGTGACACACACTGTACGAACTAACGAGATATTTTCTAGAAAACTTATAAGTCTGATCAATTAAACTCGCAGGCTTCTTAATTGCAATTTTTGTAACCATGATTAGAACCATACTGAGCCGATGCATCTGATTGTAACGATTATGGGTTTGATTCCCATTTAGGGGAATTAAAAACAATGCATGAGGAACGGAGTTCATCATAGGTTCCTTCTGTCTGGGTCTGGCATATTATATAAAGCAGGGTCATTACATAAAGTATAGCGTGAAGCTAAAAAACGAAAACAGTGAAGCATATCAACATACCAAAACTAAAGACAGATACTAAAGAAATATTTATAAACGAATATGAAATGTAAAATGGTCAATCATTAGGCCTCAAGGTTATCCGAAGAGTTCATTCACTTTGGAAGTGAATCGACCCTGTCCCCCTTATAAGAATTTTCGCATCTCGTCATAACATGTGAGGCTATATAGTGAAAGGAGATCAGAGATTCACAACAATAAATTACATATAAGTATTTAACTTGAGACTTGAATTTTTGTTGTTGTTTTATATTTCACATCATACTAACGTTTTAAATGTGAATGTAAGTTTGTTTGTTCCGCTTTCACGCCAAAATTACTTAACCGATGATCATGAAATACATATTATTAGAGGTGTGGATATTTTTTATTACAAAAAACAACTTATTTAATAAAAAAATATTATTCTTTCTATAAATAAACTATTATTTAGATATAAAATAAAATAAATAAATATAGAATAATTATGAAATATTTATGTTAATAAAAGCTAATAAATTGACAGTGTTTGAGGCCAGTCGTGGCGCAGGGGCACAAAGTGCTACTGTTAAATCGACTGATTGTGGGTTCGATTCCGCACGCGAGGAAGTGAAATATTTATTTACATTTATATTTTTATTTCTTCGCTCTGGTGTCGAGGCAAAGCGCGGCGCTGAGTTCCGCCACTCACCACGCAATGCCTCCAGAACTCGGCGGAAAGAGGGGAACGGAGTGTCACGACGGACGAAGCTGATTTTATTGAACTGTTGACATTAAATATGAATTTTAATTATTTTTATTTTAATGATCCTTTAATATTTAGTATTTTGCAAATATAAAATTACTTTTAAAAGTATAAAAGTTATAAGTTATTTTTAAATGTGGTATTAATTACTTAGTAAGGCCGTTGTGGTACAGCGACTGTCTCTACGACAGCGATATTTATGGTATCGATGTTCACTCGAAAAGACAAATTAATTTAATTTCCTTGCTCTGAATAAGAAATTTCTAGCAAAAAGACAGAGCGTGGCGTTGATTTCCGTCATTCAACATAAAATGTCTCGTGGAAAGTGGAGACCGGTGTCTTAGCCCTAGGTTCCCTCTGTCTACCTTAATATGCGGGATACAGCGTGAAGCGAAATAAAAAGTTATAACAAGCAATTTTTAAGCATCAAAAGTTTTAATAGCCCACGATGTAGGTAAGGTGGATACGGTATGAGATTTTTACGTGTTTTTTGTAGACTTGATGAAAAATTTATGAGGTAAATACTACATTTAAGCAAATGTAAAATATAATTTCGTTTTATTTTACGTTTGTTAGCAATATTTAAATTGAACTTAGTGGACAATTTGTAGTTAATTTTAACATAAATAACTGAAGACATGTGACATTTAAACTGAATATCATTGCTTTTTTATTTCACTTTGGTTTTCGTTTGACATTTACAAAAACTATAAATAAATTGAAGATAATTAAATTGATTGCTTGATATTAATAAAACATCTTTTTTACTATTACTCTTTATGTGGCACTGGAATTCATTTTATATAGTTTCGAAAAAAAATTTTGCAAATCAAAACACTTTTTTCATTTTAAACAGTTTCAACAATGGATTCCTTTACTTTCTGACATTTAATAATAAGATCTCATAAGATATATTTTTAAGTAGGCTAGTGCGTTCTTGACTTTCAATTCTTAATGTATATAAATACTTTGCCATATAAATAAAGGTATTTATTAATAAATGAAAGTGTAGTTCAAGATAAACTACTTGTATCGTTTTTTATCAGTTTCACATTATATCTTGTTTCACACAGTTTCCTTTGCTTACTCTTAAAAAAATGTACTTCTTCAATTTCAACCGGATCCCATAATCAGAATCTAACCAAACTTTCATCAAACTACTTTTGAATAGTATCTTTTCCAATAAAAAAATAAACATTGAAATCGGTTGGCGGAATATTGAGTCTTATGTGATTTTCTTTTTTTTTCATGGACATCATAGTCGAAAATGGACTAGCTTTAAAAAAAAAAATCATCAAAATCAGTTCATCCAGTCAAAAGTTCTGAGGTATTAAACATAAAAAAAAACATCGAATTGGTAATCTCCTCCTTTTACAGAAGTAGATTTTTTGAACCTACTTATTAATATCAATAGAAATCATATTTTTATAATGTGAGTTCTAAGAAATCAACGAATTCTTTTAGTATATTATTTTTTTTTAATTGTTCAAATATTTTTTGTAAGTGAAAAAAAAAGTTATTTATAAACGTGAAATGGTCGCATTCTTGCTAACTAGATGATGCCACATATTCCCATTACTTTCTCAAGTAGAGCGTTAATAAATAACTTATGCTACTTTATTTATGAAACTTACATAATGCATGTATGAAAAAAAATCTTTAAAAAAGTGTAGACTTTATCTTTGTTTTTAACTTGTGGAAGAGTCTTATACTTCCTAATAAATATAACATATACAAATAATAACAAAAGTCAACGTATGGAACTAATAAATTTTAAACCAACACCAACACAATCAGTTAATGTAATTAATGAGTTTTTTGTGACTATAGGTAGCTTACCTTGCTCAAAACACTAATCCTTATGTTGAAAAATACTATAAAAAACTGTTAAAAGCAATTCCAATAAAATCACAGTCGTTTGCTGTTATGGAAACTGATATAGCAGAAGTAAACAGAAACTTGACAAGTCTTAAATCTGACGGTGCCCCTGGATGGGGCAAAATTTCCACAAAATTTCTAAAAAATATAAAAAAGAAATAATTCCCATTATTACTCACTTTACAAATTTCTGTTTAAGAACTTATTTTTTCTGCTCCGTTAAAATGTTCTCTGATAACGCCAGTATACAAGGGAGGAAAGAGAGATGACATAAGCAACTATAAGCCTATTTATGTGTTACCAGCAATATCCAAAATTATAGAAAAAATACTCAACAACAGTGTATACTAAATTTATCAACTACTTAAGTATTTAGATAAATTTAGTATACTATCTCCATATCAGTTTGGTTTTAGACAAGGAAAATCAACAGAAGATGCTATAACTGATCTCACTGGAATGGTCACAAATCAATTAGATATAGGAAATAAATGTTTATCTATATTTTTGAATCTGAAAAAGGTTTCGATACTGTCTCTCTTCCTATCCTTGTAACATGCAGATAGAACAAGCAAACATCTTCTACGCTAATGATACTGTAATTGTTTTAATTGTTTAGTAATACTTGGATTTATGTCAGGAAAAGTGCTGAGAAAGGTATCGCTACTGCAACCAAATGGTCATACAGTAATCTACTGACACTTAACACAGAAAAATATATCTAATCTAATCCAAATATATCTCGTTTACAATAAATAATCAAACACAGCCTGATAATGATTGTTATATAAAAATACACACATGTGGAGACGTGCAAAACAATACATGTAACTGTCCTACTATAGAGAAACTCACATGCATAAAATATTTGAGTGTAATAGTGGACCAAAGGCTATCAAGGTACCCCCATCTAGAGGAAGTCCCGAGTAGATTAGAAAATTAATTTTCTTAATTTGTACCCTGGGACATGTAGCTCCAAAACCCGACACACATGTTACATTAACCACAAGAAATATTCTATCGGAAATATTTCCAATGGATATAGATTGGCAGCGTCATGCTTGTGCCACTGCGCCACGACGGTGGCCTAATATTTATCATTTTCGTGTTTATTTCCTGCTCTGATAGACAACGTGAGGCGTTGATTTCTGCTACACAGAATGGTACGAATGCGAGTGAAATGCAAAAATGGCATGTCTTAACGCTAAGTTCGTTGTGGCTACCCGTGCGAGATAAAGCTATAAGCTAAAAATTATTACTTAATATATTATAGTAATTAACTACTATCAGATGATATTTTATTGCTGAGAATAGCTGCTAATATCCGACAGAACGTAGTATTTAAGTATGCATTACAAAATAAACAAGTTTCGAGGCAAAGCGTGGCGTTGAGTTCCGCCCGTCAGCAGTTAATGACGGGGGGATTGGGGAACGGAGTGTCTTAACACTAAGTTCCATCTGCCTACCCTGCTGTGTGCAGGATACAGCGTGAAGCTGATAAAATTTTTCAATTTTTTAATTTTTAAGACAAAGGTATTCTCAAATCTCAATTACAAGTAAATTTATAATAAGGAAGCTCTCCTATAATATAAAATACTCTACTGTCTCAGAAGGCATGCGAAGTATAAAAAATGGCTTTAGGTACTCATAAGTAACGTTTAATATAAATAGGAAAGTAGGAAAAGTACATAGGAAAAAAATGCTGATTCATCAAGGCTAATTACCAGACCAAAACAGAATATTATAAATACCTCATTGTCAATATGAGTGACACAATGTTAGTCACGTGACCTTACATTATAAGATACATATATTTTTATGTTCCTTGGATCAAAACATGCAATTAAAGCTATAAAAAATACTTCCTTGTCCCCCTTCAAAGTATTAGAGATGTAAACAATAGCGTAAAGACAGTCTACTCTTAAAATGAACTTACAAACAGATACAAAGAAGTTTAATTACAATAACATGCAGCTTGTCATTTGTCACTCAGCAAACGTGACGGCAAAAAGTAGTATCAGCAAAAAAATACAACAATTAATAAATAAATATACGATTCTATTATACATCACCTTGGAAATAGAAACGAAGTTGACATATAGTCTACTATAGAAAAGCTACAGAAAAAAATCATTTTGACGCCTGTGTAGAAACTCTCCGATTAATGGAATTAAAATTTTTAAACTGAAGGAATTTTTGAATAAGGACCTTATTCAAAAATTTATTATATTTAATTTTTATATTAATTAATTATTAGTAATATTAAAATTGTTTGTTAATAAGTAACGTTTAATATAAATTTAGGAAAAAAATGCTGATTCATCGTAATACACAGGCTAATTACCAAACCAAAACAGAATAACCTCTTTGTTTGTTAATATTTAAAATACTTTCAAGTGATGTACTCAAAAATATTTCTTGTAATGTCAATATGAGTGATACAATGTTAGTCACGTGACCTTAAATTATGCAATACATATATTTTTATGTTTCTTGGATCAAAATATGCAATTAAAGCTATAAAAAATACTTCCTTGTCTCCGTTCAAAGTATTAGAGATAAAAACACTAGCGTAAAGACCGTCTACTCTTAAAATGAACTTACAAATAGATACAAAGAAATATAATTACAATAACACGCAGCTTGTCATTTGTCACTCAGTAAACGTGACGGCAAAAAATAGCATCAGCAAAAAAATACAACAATTAATAAATAAATATATTTTATGCTACATCACCTTGGAAACAGAAACCAACTTGACATTAGACGACAGAAAAGCTATAGAAAAAAAACATTTCGACGCCTGTGTAGAAACTCTCCGAATAATTGAATTAAAATTTTTAAACTGGTCTGATTGGTCCTTAATCAAAAATTCCTACAACTAAGAACATGTATACAGTATTTTTGCCCTTATAAAATAAAAAAAATGTATTGTTTATTTATTTTTTTGCAAATTCTATTTTTATGTCATTGTGTTAACCTTTTTTGTATATTTTTGTAAGTTCAGTTTTACAGCAAATATTCTACAATATATTATGATATATCAAACAAACAAAAAAAATGGTTTTTTTTTTGAGAAAATACTTACAAAATAAATTACGAAGACACATTCACTATCACTAACAAAAAGTGTTGCCAACAACAACATCAACGACAAACACGCGTTCACTAAACAACACAACACAACACTATACACAATTAAATATGAATCACTCAGTTTATCACACAACAGCTCTGTACAAACGTTGAGATCATAATAAATAAATATCTGCTAAAATCCTTGACAAGACCACTCAAATTCAACAAATTTGAATCTACCGACTATTTTTTTTTGTATTATTTTAAGTTATATTTTTCATATATATATTATATTAACATTTGTGGTTAAATAAAAAAAAGGACCGTGCACATCGATCTTTTGTAAAACACTGGCACACGCTACCTTTTTGTATGACGCTACGGTTGCGTATCGTGAATTTATCATTGTTCACTTTATATGTACATATAATATACTTATATATGTATGTGTGTTTCGGTATGAGGCGGCGTCGCTTGCGCAGTATTGGGTGCATGCGGTCCAAAAAGATAATCTTATAATCTTAATCATTTAGTAAATCATTATAAAATATCCTTTTTATATTAAAATCAGCTTCACAATGTATCCCGCAACAGTGTTAAGACGCTCTGTTCCCCAGTTTCCACGCTTTGCCTCTAGTTCAACAGTTCGCTCCTTAGTTTATTATTTAAGTTATAGTGACGTTAATTACGTTATCTACATTTTAATTTTAGCTTAGCTGGACCTTGAAATATTATGTTAAGACACTCCGTTGCCATAAAGGTACTTCCGTTTGCCACTTTCCGACGAGTCCTTGAGGCATTGCGTGTTGAGTGGCGGAACTCAAGGCTGCGCTTAACATCGTTACCAGTGCGAAAAAATGAAAATGTTAAATATTTCACTTCCTCAAGTGTAAATCGAACCCAAAACCTTCAAGTTTACAGTCGCACTCTTGTGCCACGAAACGGCTATACACTTATTTACATAAATACATATACAAATTAGCACTTTTGTTTTATTCAATACAATCACCTGCTGTATATTCAGAATACCTAAAAGCATAAACTATATAATTTAAATTTATATAATAAAGTAAATTTGAAAATTCGTATAATATACAAGTATATAATAAGTAACATTTTCAAATGTTATAACGTTCGTATAAGTCAAAATTTATTTTTCTATATAATGTAAAACATGAACTCACTTTTTTATATTTTAAAGATATATTCGCTTTTTTTAAAGATGGAAAAACCTATTCAATTTACAAAATATTATTTTAATTAAGTTTCTATACACATTTTTGGTATAATTCTAACCCTAAAAAGATGTTACAACGAATCCTAGAACAATGTCCACGTACTGTATGTATACATTACACATATTACGGCATTTATCGCAATACGAGTGCGTCTATTCAAATTGTGTAATGCATCAGTTCGCGACGAGGTCGTCGCAACGCCTTGACTTGAACCTTTAAAGTGGACTTTATGACCATTTGGAAACTCTTTTTATAGTTAAATAATGAGATGTTTTATAAAAAAATATTATTTTTAATTGGTATGTACATAAAACTGATAAATAATGAGTGACAGACATACCACGGAGATGCAAAACGGCTTAGAAAGGAGCGCAAAGAGAGAGTCTCTCCATTTTTTTTAGGGGAACGAGAAACAAAGTTGCGAGCGGCAACTAGATAAATAAATATTTTGATTCCTTCGTTACAAAGACAAATGATGTAAACAAGTTGAGTGGCAGAACACAACGCCGCGCTTTGCCTCGACACCAGAGCGAAGAAATAGAAATATAAATTTAAATAAATATTTAATTTCCTCGAGTGGGGATCGAACCCACAACCAGTCGGATTTACAGTCACATTTTGTGCCACTGCGCCACGACTGGCCTCTATATTTACGTCTATATTTTATTTTCTATAACAATATTTCTTTTTTATGTACCTCATGATATAATAGAGGTAAATTATCTACCATGTACACTCGTCGTAAATTCTTCGTAATTATTATTCGGTATAAAAAAATGCATTTAATTTTCTTCATGGACACATACAGGTCAGAAGTTAAAAGTTCACTAACGAATTTTAACTGTAACCTCGGAATACTTCATGGAAATTATTATGAATAAATTTTATGTGTAATATACATAGCATTGTATATGCGTTTATATAAATAAAAATCAGGTTTCCTATCCCGAACACAGCAGGGTAGGCAGAGGGAACGTATTGTTAAGACACTCCGTTCCCCACTTCCCGCCAAATTCTGGGGGCATATCATGTGTGTGGTGGAATTCAATGGGTTTATATTATATATATTATGCTAATCATAAAATAAAAAAAAACTTGAAATTATACATGCTTACATTTCATCTAAGATTTTAATTGCGAAAAGAACGTAAAAGAAAAAAAATACATAATATAACATGCTAAAACACAATTATAACGATTATCTGACTTATATAAAAAAATGAATAAAAGATCATCATAAAAGATAATATAAAACAAATGGTTTCGCATCAAGTATGATTAAGCCTATACACGTAAAACTGCGCTTGCGCAATTGACATAAGTGCATTTTTATGCTTTAACAAAGAATATATACTGACAGATTTCCGGGATATATACTTGTTTGCCTGTTCCCATGGGGATGTCGAGAAATCCTCTCTTAGCCCCCCTATTATTTTAACGCCTAGCAGTCTTTATTGTGTGTTGTCAGTCAGACTGACTGACAACCCGTAGCGAACATTTTATTTTTAATAGTATGGATATTGTCTTTAAAATTATAATGTTATTAGAACAAAAAAGTAATTCGATCACGAGGTTAATGCGCAAATAATTTTGTAGTTCAAGCGGGCGAAGCCGCGATCTGGCCGCTAGTTTTAAATAAATGTTTTTTTTATTTTATTTTATGGAGGATATTTCCTCATTTGGGACGTTTACTGTGAGACATTGTGCCACTACGTAATGATGCATTTTAGTGTAAATAAGTATATATAATATATCTTTATGAGAACGTTTATTTTGAAGTAAGCATCATTTACCTTCCGGGAGGCCGGTCGTGGCGCAGAGGCACAAAGTGTGACTGTAAAACCGACTGGTTGTGGGTTCGATCCCCACTCGATGAGATGAAATATTTACTTAAATTTATATTTTCATTTCTTCGCTCTGGTGTCGAGGCAAAGCGCGGCATTGAGTTCTGCCACTTAACACGCAATGCCTCCAAAATTCGGCAGAAAGTAGGGAATGGAGTGCCTTACACTGGGTTCCCTCTGCCTACCCTGCTGGGAGCGGGATACAGCGTGAAGCTGATTTATTTTTTATCATTTACCTTGCTGTAAGTAATTATTTACACGTTTCCTATTCGCTACCTCTTTTACTATAAAGCGCCTTCAATACAGCAGGTTTTTCTATAATAACTATAAAAACATAACAACTGTTGTCACGTGTAATTGTTATTTATATTTGTTTAATAAATAATCATTTCATCACCAGGCCAACCACTAGGTGAACCGATGATCTCGTAATGGTCGTGGGAAGCCGCTGGATGCTGGCAGCGCAGGATCTTTCGGCATGGATCCTTGGGGAAGACGTTTGTCCAACAATGGACGTCGAAATACAGATGTGATGAATCATTTCTTTATATAAAAAGAATTTATTTTATAAATAAATAATTCTCCTCAAAAAGGTCATGCCCCCAAAATAAGGCGGGAAGCGGAGAACAATAGTGTTTTGATGGGAATCGAGTATCTTAACATTCAAGGCTCCTCTGCATACGATTGACGGTTGTGGATTCGATTCTCACTTGGTGGAATACATTACTTATTTCCGTTTACCCGCTCTGGCAGTACTTAACTCTGGCAGTAATTTTTCGAATTTGAGGGAAAGCGGTAAACTGAGAGTTTTAACACTAACTCATCTCGAAAAAAAATGCTTAAATTAGTTAGATATAGATATAGTTTATTGGAAGCTAAACGTTACGTAATTTATTTTACCACAATCGATTGCACCACGACGGTGTTGCAGAAAAAAAATAAACCATTAATAAAATGTTATATTCATTTTATAATTGAAGTACTTAAATAATAAATCAAATGATTTAAATAAATTTCATTATGAAATATACACGACCAAGGTTAAAAAACCAAAAGTCAAGTCGAAGTTTTGTTAAATATAATATGATTCCAGGCAACTTTCATTGTTTTTTTTTCAGCTTCACGCTGTATCCCGCGCGGTTCCCTACACAGCAGGGTAGGGAACCTCTAAGACACTCGGTCGGAGTGCAAAGGGAGGAGAGAACTGAGTGCAGGCGGAACTCAACGCAGCGCTTTGCCTCGACACCAGAGCGAAGAAATGAAAATATAAATGTAAATAAATATTTCACTTTCTCGAGTGGGGATCGAACCCACAACCAGTCGATTTTACAGTCACACTTTGTGCCTCTGCGCCACGACCGGCTTCCTCAACTTTCATTGTTAGATTTAAAAAAAATAAAAGTGTTATCGATACCACCATACCTAAGTAATAGTGATTATAATAAGATCTTTAGTTTTCAGCTAATTTTTATTATAACTATTCAAATGAATAAAAAAGTATTTTTTTGTAACGACGTACATTTTTTTGGGTTCCGTACTATAAAACGCACCGCTCAAAAGGTGAAACGGAACCCTTGTAGGATAATTTTGTTGTTCGTCTGCCTGTCTGAGCTGAAACTAATACTATATATTCAGGTCTATGGTCCCTTGAATCAGAGAAGTCAAACTTCTTAGTCAACACACACAAAAAGATACGAGCATTCAAAATGTATTTTTTTATGGAAAAGGACAAGGCAAATGAGCGTACGGGTCACCTGATGGCAAGTGATTACTGCCGCCCACGACCCCGTGCAACACCAGAGGACCTGCAGGTGTGTTGCCGGCCTTAAAGATGTGTTGGGCGCCGGTCCTGGCATTACCTGATGCGAAACGCAGTGGCTTAAAGCCACTATTTAACGCCGGTTTTAAATGCCGGGGGTGGTACTGATCCGGTCGAGTCTGTCCATGCGTGTTGCCATTACTGGCGACGTAACTCTCCACACGTACTTTAGTCGCCTCTCACGACACCACCAGTACCAGGATGATCCTATTCTAGGCCGGCACACGGCATAAAATGTATACTTCTCGTTGTGAAATTAGAAAGTGAGAACTTATAAAATAAATAAAGGAAAAATCCGAATGATGAAAATTTATGGATATTTGAAACTTTTAAGCAAATTTAAAAGAAAACAAGCCAAAACACTTTAATCAAACAAAAATATTGTAAGAATTTAAGTACTAATCGTCTATTGTATTAAATTAAAATTTATTTCACAATTTTCTTTCCCATCAGACAGCAGCCATAGCTCGAAGGCAGGTGATGCCTAACCTATATTCCATGAATAGCACTTAACAGGCACCGCACGACGTGGACCGGTGACGTAATGGAGCAGGTACTTTACGTAACATGCAAAATGAAACCTCATTCAAATGGAGGGCCAAATGGACTACTATTCATCTACATACATATGTACATTCAAATATAATATATTCTTTTATCAGGTTCACGCTGTATCCCTCACATAGCGGGGTAGACGGGGGGAGCCTGGGAATCTAGTGTCAAGACACTCTTTTGCCCATTGAGACACTTCCGTTCCACACTTTTCGTCGGATTCTAAAAATCTATTTTGCCTTGTTAGCTTCGAGACGACATCTACTTGAAATTTTGTCATAAGGGGGTCATTTAATGTAAGATTTCTTACTACGTACTTCAACTATTATAGTTGTGAAGACATGAATTCTGAAGCTTCAACCAGCTTATAGAAATTTATTTAGCTTTTACATAGTTACGTAGGAAATAAAAGACAATAACTATAGAACAGAAATGCGACAGTATAATATAAATGCAACAGTTGTAATTTCGATTCCCCTTCGAGAATGAATTATTTTAATTTCGTCGCTCTAATTCGTGACTTTAGGTGGTCATATGCAACGTTCAGAAAAAATCAACAGAAATTGAGGAATGGAGTGTCCCCTCTGCCCACTCTTACTTATCCTATACGCGGAAAACAGCACGAAGCTAAAAAAGTATTACACAATTTCTATAATTTTTACATAATTCCTATTTTAGCTTTAAGGAAGTGTGAGAGAATTTGAAATAAAAAAATTAAAAAATATTTGTTTGCGTTTCATTGCCTTTTTCCCTCTTTTTAGTTAGTCTTTCTCATTTTAGTACTCTAGAATTTAGCGTTAGAAAAAAAAATATTATAAAAATAACCTCATATTGTTTCAATTTACTACTGCTTGCTAAAGATATTATGAACATAATAAAAATACTATGATTCTTCGATATAATTATTCAACATTTTATGTAATTACCTACATAGAATTACATACGCATGTATAAATTAATAATTTCAAATAAATATAGATGTAGATCTAGAAACTAATTGTTTACAGTCTAGTAAATCATATTATAAATTCTAGTATAAAAATGTAGTTGTTCTTGAACTACTCTAATTAAAGTTGTAAAAGGCCAGCCAGGCCAGCGGTTTGATCAAATAAGCATTTATGCGACGACTTAAAAGGGAAGTAAACATTTTTGTAAAGCAAATTTGCCGGTTACTTAGTTTCAAGGATTAAAATTATATAATTCTTTTTACATTTTTTAAAGTGTTATTCCACACTTAGGAAAGAAAAATACTTATTTTGAAAACATATAAAAAATTAAACGTAACGGGACTCGAACCCGCGCCTCCTGGAAACCGACCAGGTTTCTTTCGTCGGTTCCCAGGACGCGCGGGTTCGAAGTCCCGCTACGTTCAAAACTGTTATACGTTTTTTAAATAAGTATTATTGTATAATACTGTAGTTATTTTTCCAATTTTACGCTTAATACTGCATATAGTAGAGTAGTCAGAGAGCACCTTTAAAGTCTTACTGTAGCGGAGAAATTAATATAATTAATTCCCCCTAATAGGTCTAGAATCCGTAACCGTCGCGTTTACTCTCAGAAATTCCCACTACGCCACGATGGTCTTAATAACATGCCTATTTTCGATTGGGCAGTATACCGTTGGCCCTAATGGCCTCTACTGTGTGACTTTAAAATCAATGCAATAACGAAAAAACATGTTTTAGCGAAATAGTATCCTTGTTAGTAAACAATCTTAAAAAAAAAAAAAAATTAAATTAGCTTCACGCTATATCCCGCACACAGCAGGGTAGGCAGAGGGAACCTAGTGTTAAGACACTCCGTTCCCCACTTTCTGCCGAATTCTGGAGGCATTGCGTGTTGAGTGGCAGAACTCAACGCCGCGCTTAACCTCGACACCAGAGCGAAGAAATGGAAATATAAATTTAAGTAAATATTTCATCTCCTCGAGTGGGGATCGAACCCACAACCAGTCGG
>JAATLQ010038285.1:5316-68989 GCA_013421005.1 Heliconius erato x Heliconius himera
CACAGCAGGGTAGGCAGAGGGAACCTAGTGTTAAGACACTCCGTTCCCCACTTTCTGCCGAATTCTGGAGGCATTGCGTGTTGAGTGGCAGAACTCAACGCCGCGCTTAACCTCGACACCAGAGCGAAGAAATGGAAATATAAATTTAAGTAAATATTTCATCTCCTCGAGTGGGGATCGAACCCACAACCAGTCGGTTTTACAGTCACACCTCGTGCCGCTGCGCCACGACCGGCCTCTATTTATTAATAAGTTAATTTCTCATACATTACATAAAATAAATGAACAATTCCCGAAACACAACACACGTAGAGCTAAATCAATTACGAACACAACGCACCGCTCCGTACAAGCGGTTAATTAACACATTAAATCAGCTGAAACAGTATAATTGACGAGGCTAATGGCCAAATGTGTGTTTGTTTCATTAGACATTTACTTCTAAAATAAGCATGTCACTGAATAAACATTTTAATAAATTTAAACGATTTTTTCTTAGTCCTTGTTTTTAGGGTTCCGTACTTCAAAAGGAATAAAAACGGAACCCTTAAAGGATCACATTGTTGTCCGCTTGTCTGTCTGTCATTTATTTTTGTATTCACGCAATTCTTGCGTTTTGTACGATTGAAAGAAACGTTCTTATAAAAAACGACTATTAATGGATTCGTCACTATTCATTTTTATACCTGTAACGTAACTTAGCACCGTGCTTTGTATAACCAGAAATGGAATGTCTCTATTACCGTAGCCATATTGATGTTAGATCGGACGACCATCGTTTTTATTCAATCAATGTTCAAACCATCCTATTATAAACATTGATTGAAACACGCATTATAGAGTTTTTATTAGTGATATATAGGGTATTCGTATTCGGAAATGGGAAAGAAAATGACTGAAAATGACTTAAACATAGTTTCAAAATCAAATTTCCACGTAAAATTACTGAGGCCGGTCGTGGCGCAGGGGTGTGACTGCAGACACGACTGGTTGTGGGTTTGATCCCCACTCGAGTAAATGAAATATTCATTTAAATTATATTTCCATTTCTTCGCTCTGGTATGGAGTTCTGCCACGCAATGCCTCCAGAATTCGGCCGGAAAGTGGGGAACGGAGTGTCTTAACACTAGTTCCCTCTACCTACAATGCTGGGTGCGGGATACAGCGTGAAGCTAATTTTAATATGATTTAAATTACTTTAATTATTTCCAGTTATTAGTATTCAAAGTATAAACACAATTTTGCTACTAGCCTAAAATAATTATATAAAAATAAAATAGCAAAGCAAATTTAACTCACTTGAAACATTTTTAGTTGTAACTTTTCTACTTTTCGTAGAAAATATCGATGAACGAAAAAAAAAATCTCTCAAAAAACACTCTTATACATAATTTCTTGAAACACAACTAATAAATTTAGCTTATTCAATAATAAAAATAATTTTTGCAAGTTTAAATATATATTTTAAACATAACATAATAACGATATGAGAATTAAAACTAAGTAGCAATCTCATATTATCACTGAGAGGTGTATGATTTATTACAAACGTCAACCGATGAAGGAGGATTGAAGTATCCAACATCTTTATTGGCAGTAAAACCTCTGTGGATATTCGAGTAGTAACTTTATTTTACGATATCCATAAAATTATCTTCATAAGTACCTGTATATTGGATGAGAAATTGCGGGTTTTATGCTTCACTATATTTTAAACTTTAAAATTATATTATTATGTTTTGAAAATGCTTTTCAATTAAAAAATATTTTTCATTAAATTTCCACTGAACATCTTGCACTTTCAAAATTTTACTTATTAGTTCTTTGAGACACTTCCCTCTTTTTGCCCATTTTCGAGACATTGTATATAGAGTGGCGAAGTTTAACGCCGCGTTTGTGTCGTTTCCAAAGCGAGGAAATGTAATTCATTACCTCGAGTTAAAATCAGATCCACAAACGTCGCGTTCACAGTCAGACGCAGTGCCGCTGCGCCACAAAACCATCAACAAAAGTTTTTTTGCAATGTTAATTAAATTCAAGTCTTTTTTTATTTTCTTTTTCTTCAATTCTGTATACATTTGAGACATTGGCACAGACATTAAGACATTATTGAATAGCGGACCCTAACTGCGTTGTCTTTTTTTTGATAAGATATCATCTTATATGCCATAACAACGTTACCAGCTTTATTATTAAATCTTTGTAAATAGGTATTAACATCTAAATTAATAACACAAAGTAAACGTTGTAAAATCAATATTGAATGCTAAAACTCCCACAGATTTCCTTTAAATAAATTTCGTTTGAACGAGCCCTTTATTGACCTCGGGGGACGGTTCAGGCTTCCTTTTACTCGAGAGGATTGAAACTCGAAACACTTTCATATAAACATGCTAAATCTAGCTTTTAAGTATAATATAAAAAATTCCATCTTGGCGTAGTGGTGGTGTGTCTGATTTGATGTCATGGTTATAAATTATAATATAGCCTTACGATGTATCCTTGTATATGGGATAAGAAGGTAACCTAGGTTTAATACACTCCGTTCCCCGCTATCTGGCTAATTTAGACATTGCCAGTTGAGTAGTGTCATATAATTTTAAGAAAAAAAAAATATCCTGTCAATGTTGGCATTCTCATAATTTAAAATGTCTAGTAAATGTTTTAGTTATCAAGTAGCGGAACTGAACGCCGCGCTTTGTTTAGGCGCCAGAGTGAGGAAAATTAAAATAATACAATACTCACAACCTTTGAGTTTACACGGATACTGTACCGTTGCGCCATCACGCCAGGAAATATATAGTTACGTATAAATAGGTCAAAATGAGATCATAATTGTAGTATGTT
Organism: Heliconius erato x Heliconius himera; assembly: GCA_013421005.1. NCBI lineage: Eukaryota > Metazoa > Arthropoda > Insecta > Lepidoptera > Nymphalidae > Heliconius > Heliconius erato x Heliconius himera. The sequence goes on from JAATLQ010038285.1 coordinate 8,164, forward strand.
GTTATTAAGCCACCAATTATTTGTTAGTTTTGAGGTTGACCCTTGCCTCAATATTAGATGTTAAGTACACCCCTGGTTTGTGGGGTCTAAGTTAACATATTCCACGATTTAACTATTCAAAACTATAGATATACTGCCTAGCCCTAATACTAGTATACACTGATATCACACCGAGGCCGTCGTGGTGCAGGGGCACAAACGTGTGACTGTAACGCGACAGTTGTGGGTTCCCACTCTGGGGACTAGGATTCTCTGAATGAATTATTATTTACTATTATTTTCGTTTGTTCTCTGGTATTAGCACAAAGCGGGGCGTTGAGTTTCACTACTCAATACGCAATACCTCGAAAAATGCGGCGGAAAGTGGGGGCTGTGTCTTAACACTAGGTTCCCTAGTAACGGTTGTGGGTTTGATCCTCTCTCGAAGGAATTCCCATTTTCCCGCCCTGGATAAAATAATGCGGCGTTGAGTTTCGCCTCTTAACTTATAAATCGTTCTCTATCTACTATGCGGAAAATTCAAACAAAATTAAATAACTTTCACAAATATATCGTTATATAAAATATAATATTTATAAAACCATGACATCAGAACATACAGATACCGATTAAATTACACGATTAGTGTTTTCTGTTCACAATTTATATTTTTTTATGAAGCGATTACAACGTTATCAGAACACGATTGTTCCATTAATTATATTGGTGTAATACATGTTGAAACTGGTGACGGGTGGTGGTGCTGGTGATGGTATTGAAGAAAAAGAAAATATTAGAAGGAAGATTCTTTATGTTGTTTTTGATTAGCTTATAATATTGAAAACGCGGCAGTTGTGGGTACGAAAACGCGGCAGTTGTGGGTACGATTCTTATTTGCGGAAAAGTACTATTTTCATTTCATCGCTCCAGTGAAAAGACAAAACATGGAGTAGACAACAAAACATCCTGTCACTTAACACGTAATATCTCTAAAATTGGGTGGGAAGTCGGGCACAGAGTGTCTTAACACAAGGTACCCTCTGCCTATCTTGCAATTACCAGGATGTGTTGTGAAATTGCTTTTTTATAAGAGAAAAATTGTATAAAAAAGTATTAGTAATTATCTAACTAAAGCGTGCAACGTTGAAGCTATTTTAATTATAACACACACACATTAAAAGAAAAACTAGTATTTTATTTAACACTTTTTAAATTAGATAAATAACATTTTTTATTTAAATGTGTTTTAGTCCATTTCAATTTTATTTTTATTTTGAAAATGGTCTCTAAGATGGCGTTTGCCGTACGAGTATGTAGTGTTTTAATTTGATTTCATTTCAAACACGGAAATTTATAATCTTATTTTTTATTACATCGCGGCGTTGAGTTCTGCCACTCAACAATGCCTCCTGAATTCGGCAGCAAGTGGGGAACGGAGTGTTTTAACATTAGGTTCCCTCTGCCTACCCTGCAGTGTACGGAATACAGCGTGAAGCTGATTTATTTATTTATTTTATCTTAGACATAATTCTATTGATATAGTTAAATAGAATTTATTGCTCCATTCTCTGTTTGCATAAACTTTTATTTGAACCTTAATTTTTCTTATATTTATATTTTTTTCCTGAATAATTAAAATCTAAAATTATTAAGTCCGCTATAGTTTTTATTATAAATTTAAAACATTTTCGAGACACTGTGTGTAGAGTTGCCATCTTCACGTGCTCTGTCTACCAGGACGGGTAAAAATAAAATATTTTTCTCCCGAGTGGGAATCGAATCCACAACAGTTGCGTTAAGTGAAACCTGCGCCATAACGGCCTCATATTTAAGAAAATGAAAATATAAATAAAAATAGTGAATGTTGGAGAGTAAGCTGACAAAGGTGACAGCCATGAATAATCTAAGGTTGGCCATTGTCACAGAGTCAAGTTTTCAGTCAAACGGGGCATTTGCTAGGCTTCGTGAAAGGTCTCTCCCGTTTTTGCAAATGAGATTTCCGCTCTACATATTAGATTATTTGATATATTTAAATGTACTACATTTATTAAATTTATAAATTAGTAAAGTTTTTGGTTTATGATTAGTTTTTACTTATATTTAGATTCACAAAGTAGACAAAGAGAACTTAGTGTTAAGACACTCCATTTTCCACTTTACATTCACAGCGGGAGTTTTATACTAATACATGGAGTATATTTTAAACACTCGTTTCACATTTTCCACAATTTCACTATCCCTATAGAGGAGTTAACAACAATAATAAAGTGTAAGTATTTTGACGTAGCTCGATAAGAACCTATGGCTTACCTTGCTGGAGCGACTGGAGCGGTTTCTAAGAGGCGCGGTTTCGTGGGATTCCACTACGTTTAAATTTTGAAAATTTCTAATATATATTTTCCTTTTTTGTTAGTGTGTGTTAAAAACTGTTAAAATTGTTAAAAAAAAAAGAATATTAAGCTTTATTCTAGATACCTTTTATCCTCTTAAATACTCAAGATATAAATAAAATCAATGTTAATGATAAATCAATAATCCTATAAGTATTCATAAAATGATTTTATTCGTTAATAAATGTAATAGTGATACATTATCGTTTAGCGTAGGCGAGGACCACCTTATATGGAGATATATTAATACAACAAATATCAATACCGTTAAAAATTAGGTACTTCGCTCGATGTGAAAAGTCATGATTTAGAATTTTTTTATATGCTATCAATTATAACTTTTTTTTCAGCCTCACGTTGTATCCCTCATGCAGCAGGGTAGGCAGAGTGAGACTAGTGTTAAGACACTCCAACTTTCCGCGAATCCTGGAGGCATGGCTTGTTGAGTGGTGCAACTCAACGTCGCAGCTTACCTTGCTATCCGAGCGAGGATATGAGAAAATTAAACATTTTATTTCCGAGAGGGAATCGAACTCACAACCTGTCGCGTTTACCTGCCGAACTTGTGAACCTGCGCCATGACTGACCTAACATTTAACTATTAATCATTTCCATTTGACTACAGGAGCCAAATCGTAGGTAAAAGCGAGTAATATTGAAATTTTTCAATTATAAAATATGAATTCCAGATTTTCTTTTCAATAAATCAAATTACTCAAAGAAAATGTATGGTAACGCGTTCAAAGATCTGACGTTTTACCAAGCGAGTGCATAAAGGGGAACGAAATACCTTCCTGGTATTGATCGAAGTTCTGATGATAGATTGTGTTATGTCAAAAACACGCCTTAACCCTCTTGTAATAAAGTTCGAAATTGACCGTTTTCTTATAAATTGTTACACTCAATCGCCAGAGGGGAATTTACATTATAAATTTTTAGTTAGATATAGCTTTTTTATAATTTCACGTTAGTGATATTAATATATTTATAGGAAGTATGTTTTGTTTATATTGATCTTTATGATTTATAAGAAAAATACAATATATAGACTAATAAAATATTTTTTTACATAGGTAGTTGGTATATATTGGTTGGTAGTTTTACATTTATAAGTGGCAACATTTTTTATAGTTTTACGCTGTATGCCACTCATGGCACAGTAGGCATAGGGAACTTGGAAACCTAGGATTAAGATACTTCGTTCCCAAAAAGAAACTTCCGTTATCCCCTTTCCACCAAGTTCTGGAGGCATTGCGTGTAAAGTAGCGGAACCCAACGCCGAACTTTGCCTCGTTAACAGATCAACACTTTATCGCGTTTTCAGTTGCACGCTCTTGCTAGGAGCAAGCCACGACTATCTGGTGGTAATATATTATTAAAAACTAATAATTAATAACATTCAACATTGGACACATATCTTAATTATTATCATGTTATTTTATTTTGACTATTATTTTATATTTATATTTAAACAGTATATCTAGACCGAGGCTTCAGGTTAAAGAGCCTGTACAACACGGCTTAGGCACGTTTCAATTCAACATATAAATTTTAGCAAAACGGCCATTTTTTGCGTACTACAGTAAAATAAAATCAATTACTTTTTCATCGTATCTTAATCAAATTACTCCAGCTTTTATTGTTAAAAGTTCCTCTTTGGTATAAGCCGAATCAATCAATACAATATCATTATATGAGTAATGGTTATTCATACGGTCGTTTCCATGGCAACCGCGAATAGAAACATACATACATATGTACATACATAAGTATATTAATAATATACTTTATTTAGTCAACGTATGGATAGTGAGGCAATATAGATTTCATATCATTTTATAAATCAGCTTCTCATCGTATTCCACATATAGCAAGGTAGGTAACCTTGAAAAAGAACCTAGTGTTAATATTCCGTTTCTCACTGTCCACCGAATTTTCCGAGGCATTTTGTGTTCAGTGGCGGAACATAACGCCGGGAAACTTATCGTTTTATGAAAAGTCAAATATTTAGAAGGCCGTCGTGACGAAAGCGCGTGACTTTAAACCCAACGGTTAAGAGTCCAATTTCCACTCGTGGGAATGAAATATTTGATACATTCATATTGAATGAAATATTTAATATAATCATATATTTTTTTAAGAGAACCTAGTGGAACAACCTCTGGCTACAAATGCAAGAGGAAATGCGTGAAGTTACAAAATATAATTTATTTTTTCAGCTTCACTTCACACTTCAGGATATTTCTAAAGTATGCAATTAGAAAGCGAAACAGAAAATGTAACACTATCCAACGAGAAGCCCTATAGCAATAAAACGTATTAGATTAATTATAAAGTCGTTCTACGGCTTATCAGAAGGCCTATCATTTATTTAGGGGAAGGCCGTTTACGCTGGTTCACGATAAGACTCTCTTATTTATGAAATTTGAATAGTAAAATATAAAATTTCAAGTTTAAAAATAATTCAGGCCAGCCATGGCGTAGGGGCACAAAATGTGACTGTAAACGCTACAGGACGTAATTTCGATTCCCACTTGAGGAAATGAAATTGAATATTTTCTTTTCTTCGCTCTGGTGTCCAGGCAAAGCGCGGCGTTGAGTTCCGCCACTCAACACACAATGCTAACAGAATTCGATGGAAAATGGAGAACGGAGTGTCCTTCTGCCCAGCCAGCTGTGTGCGGTATAACGCGGGGCACAAAAAAATAATTAAAGTATTTGGGATTTATTATGTAAGGACTGTGAGTTTGAAATCAACTTTTGTTTGATATTTCGGCCTTAATTGACGGGGAAATGTATATATATATATATGTTCAATTTATTTTACTGACATTCTATGAAACTATACGGTAATGTACTGGTTAATGTACTTCGCTATTTCTTCATTGGCTTCACTTAAAATGTGAAATATGTATGAATGTTTTTGACAAGAACGACAGAAGATAAACAGAAAAAAAACACCAATATTGATTTCATATAATCATAAAGACAATAATTGTTTAGATGGTTATCTTCAATATGTAGATACTCGTATATAATCGAGTGTTTGTCGTCCTACACCTCCTAACCGGCTCGATCGATTTAAATGAAATTCTGGGTTTATATTCCGTGACGCTTTGAAAATTGAATCTTTCTACTGATCATACAATATCTGGAAACTGGGGAACGGAGTGACTTAATACTAGGTTCCTTCGACCTACCCTAAGCTTGCGGGAAAAGTTTCTTTTCCTTCTCCAGGCAGGATAACGTCTTCAGGGTGGGCTAGTAAATTACAAAAAATTAGAAACGTATATCTACAATAGTTAAGTAAATTTTTAAGCCTAAATTCCATAATGAGGTCATACCTAACAAGTAGCACTCGTCAGTTCGTACTTACGCTATTTATACAGGTCGAGTGAGAACTCTACGTTATTAAACTCATTACTTGGAATACATGTATTCATGTCAGAGAATGTTATCTAAAAATATATATGGGACGGTCATTCTCTATTAGTTTAGTGGTGGTGTAAAATTTTTAATTTTAAACAGTAAATTCGATATTTTTAGCTTCACGCTATATTCCACACATAGCAGAGTCGGCAGAGGGGAACCTAGTATTAAGATACTCCATTCTTATTAAGACATTTCCGTCCCCTAATTTCCATCGAATTCTCAAAGTTTTTCGTGTTAAGGGATTGAACTCACTACTGTGTTTTGTTTGTACAAGTAATAGCTCCTAATTTGTGTTTTAAATAGAGATATTTTCGACAAATAGACTTGTTGGACACTTTGTTCAACTACTTTTCACCCTCCATCACGCAACGTGAATAATAAGTGACACGCTAAAAATTGCGTGACACTAGAAAATATTCAAAGCATCTTCTTATTCAGTTAAACATCAAAAATATCTATTAAATCAAACCACTGAAATAGTTGTGGTACTACGCGATAGGTTGTGGGTTCGATTTCAATTGTAGGAAATAATATACTTAATATTTTTATTTCTCATGTGAGGCAAAGCGCGGCGTTGAGTTCTGCCACTCAACCCGCAATGGTTCTAGAATTCGGCAGAAAGTGGGGAACGGAGTTTCTTAATGGGGATGATGTCTTAATGTTCCCAGGTTCATTCATCAGGATATAGCGTGAATTAAAAAAACACATATTTAAACAAAATACAAATAATTAATAAATTTCTAACAGTATCTGTATTCCTACTACTATAGTATTTTATAATATCAATATATTTAGTTTGCTCAATATAGAGACAAGCCAACTTAGAGTGTAAACAACTTAGTAATCGACACCAAGTGATGTTGCTTATTTTGTCTTAAATTACTTTCAGCTTGACACTATATTTATGAAGCAGCTTTATGCTTTTTACCACTTACCAGGATACCCACAGGAAACCTACTATTAAGAAGGAACCTACTATTAAGATATTCCGTTCCTCACTATTAGCAGAAAGTGGAATTTCAAAACGTTGCAAAGCGGTGGAAATAACGCCGAGGGAACGGCGAGGAAGGGAACAAAAATAATTTAAATATAATAAAATTCTCCAACGGGGAGATCAAACCCATAACTTGTCGGACTTGGTCCTACTGTGCCACGACAACCTCGATTATATTTTATTTTGTACACAAATGTGTATCTTTGTCAATCTCTACCGTATCGCTTTTGTAAATAGTCTTTCAAATTTAATTATTAATAAATAAATATTTATCCAGGTTTTGAGACAAAAAAAAGAATTTGGTTAGTATAAGCATGAGTTTGAGGTGTAAATCAAAAAAATTAAGGTTTTTTTTTCCTATATTTTTATATTCTAAGTAGTTTACTTAGATAAAATGCACGTCGAGTTATTTATTATGAATTCACAACAAAGTATTCCAAAGTTATGACTGAGCAACTAGAATTTTTCTTAAAACTACGAAGCTTTTTACTCAACGTGTCCTCAATTCGCGCAGACTAGGTTACGTAACTTAAAGGGGCACTTTTAAGTTACGTAACCTAACGCCGCTTCGTCTAAACGAAAGTTAATTTTAATTTTCCAAAAAACGTATTAAACAACTTTAATATTAATACGTATCAAGTAGCGAATATTATCTTTCTTCAATCATTGCTCTCGGTTATTTATACAAAGATGATTTGTAAGATGAGAATTATTTGGTTACAATATTCTATCAGACGAATGCAGATCTTATTATTAATAGTATGACTTATTCCGACTTCATTTAGGATTAAATACGATTCCTTCATATAAATTTCAAGATGAAGAAAGGAAACAAGAAACAAGATTTTATTGTTAAAGAAGAGAGAAAAGACTTCTCTATTTGTATATTCATAATGTATATAATTTGCATGAAACATTATACGTTTACAGAAAAACAGATGCAGCAAACAAAAGGCAATAAAGCACAAACCCGAAGCCTACAAATCGAGAAATTGCCTCCGGCAAAGGAGTAACATAGAGCCTCCTCCCTCTTACAGATTCAATCGAATAGGTGACAAGTGAACTTAAAGAAATAAAAACAAAACTGGGGAAGATAAGCATACAGTTTAGATTAATCCAGGAGGAAAGGGGCAAAATATTTGCCCCAAAAACAAATACGTAGAAAACCTGCAACCCTGACAGAGTAGCTGCAATTTCTCTCAAATTCCAACTACGAACCAACCATAATCATGCTCATACTATCGCCAAGTGTCTTCAAACTTACTGGCTATATACAATTGTTATCAAGAGAATCGTAGCGGCGATAGACGCGAAAAAAAATCTAGCCTCAATCGAGACACTGCGTACTCCGTGGTGGAACACAACGCCGTGCTTTGTTTCCACTTTATAGCGAAAATGAAAAAAAAAATTGCCGAGTGGAAATTGAACTTAGAAAGATCGCGATCGCATTATAGTTAGACACTGTAACGTTACTGGTGCAGCGTTACGTGCTACTGTTACGTAATCATTTTTATTATAATAATTTGGGTATAATATACATAAAAAATATTTTCATATAAAAACTTTAATTCCGTATATTTGTATATCTTGTATATAGCGGAAATTATACCTTCGGGCAATAAAGTATAACCAAGAAATCTCGTGGTGTAAAATGCTACGGAGTTTCGTATCAGATTTCTTTATTCAAACTTTCTTCGCATACTATTTTCAATTTAACTCTGCTCTTTAAGAAACGTAATTTCTTTTAAATATTTGAGTTCTGCCACTCAACACGCAATGCATTAAGCCATTTCGAAAAAAAAACTCCTCTTTCCGCCGAATTCTGGAGACATTGCGTGATGGGTGGTGGAACTCAACGCCGCGCTTTACCTCAATACGAGAGCGAAGAAATAAAAATATTAAATTAATAAAACGCGGCGTTGGGTTTTGGATTTTGTTTTTGGATGTTGATTCAATGTCAGAAATTGAAAAAAACAGTGACTTATAATTACGTTACTTCTGCCCTCTTACTGAAAATGCAAGAAACGACGTATAAGACAAGAAGAGATGACATATGGGTAACGGGCAAAAAAACTAAAATGGTGAATTTCACATAAATTAAGTAATCTTAAACTTATGTTTTTTTTTAATTAACACAGAAAGACGGCAAAGGAAAATAAAATTCCATAGATTGAATGATTCAAATTTGTAAAGAGCGTGCAGAATACCAAGGAGATGATGGAACAATTTTCTTTGTTGTTGCAAGAATTGGAACAAATAAAATACTTTAACTTCTGAAACAATTTGTAGAACGCATTAACGGGCGTTTGTGGTCTTATATTCAAATTTTTAAAGTGTTATTCCCACAATAAGGAACGGAAAATAATATTTTCTGTTATAGATATTATCTAGGAACGTTTTTTTTTTGCAGGTTGGGAATCCCTCTCTTGGAAACTGTCCAAGGACTGGTGGAAACTCATCTGATGGATACTCGTACGATTTCTTAGAGAGGCAGGTTCGAGTTCCGTTACGTTAAAATTTTAATTAGTTTCAAAAGGATTTGTAAATCAGATATAGTAAGTATAGCAGGACTAAATAAAACTTCCTTGAAAATAAATTAAAAAGAATGTTCTTGGAAATAAATAATACAAAAGAAACAAAAAATATTAGTGTAGAAGATTAAGGGACGAAAATAAAAAAAATATTGGAGATCCTTCAATGAAAATGTTCAATGAAAATGAAGAAGTTAATTATAGTAAATGAAGTCGAATAGATCCAAGTCGTCGCACGTAAACGAGTCACCTCGTAAAACTGAGAAAATGAAATACAATTGATTGACCTATTTATCGTTATATTTCAAAGTCTTGGATCAATATCTTAATTAAGCAACACAATTACAGTAACTATGTGAGCTTTGTGAACTTTGAATTTTTAATTTGATCACTGCACTTTAGGGTGAAACCTACAATAGCTATAGTGGTTGTTATATAAAGTAATATAAAACTTCTACTGTAGCAACTTCGATTTACATAAAATTCTTAAGTTGATAACAATATTTCAATAAATAGTAAAGCCGTTGTGACGCAGTGGGACATCTGACCTTAAATGGTTGTCATTTCGATTCCCACTCGGATGATTGATTATATTGGATTTTTTTATTGTTTTAATAGCTCTACTGAACTGAAACAAACGTTGCGTTGATATCCATTATTCAACACGCAGTATCATAAATATTGGACGAAATATAGAGAACAGAGTGTATTATATTTAGTCTCCATCTACTCTGCTGAATGTAGAAAAAGACATAAAGCTGATAAGTAGAAAACTGTATTAAAATGTAGCACTAACACACACACAATACAGAAATCCAATTCCTTTCATCTGCAAAATTTTAAACCGATCTAAAATATAAGCCCTTAAGTTCAAAACAGTCTTAAGAAGGGTATTATTATAAGGGATGGAAATATCGGTTTGCTAAATCTCTTACCCCAAATACGTTTAGGATAACATACATACTTGTACGTCGTATATACATATTATGTTTCAGAAGAAACGAGGGCGTGGGAAGTGTGTCAATACGTGGCGACTTGGTGGCGCGATTTTGCGCTCATTTTATAACGTTTATAGGTTAATAAAATATTTTATGTTTCTTGTAGAATGTGTTGAATTTGTCTCGTGTAATATTTAGGTATTTCTTTGCTATATCGGCATTTAGTGAGTAGCACTATGATATATTTATTTTTATTTTTCTATTCAACATTCTATATTTGTATCATAAATTATGAAATAATGCATACGTATTACTCTCTTTTTGCTGACTTTCACGACTTAAGTAAATAATAGTATAAGTAGGATGTCTTACTAGGTTACAATCACAATTATATAATGTAATGAATTAATTAACTTGATTGAAAAAAAATATAAAAAAACCTACTTAGTTTATACTTTAATTTGATTTTTATAATATTAAAAAATATGTCACAGGCTATTAAAAAAAATTACAGAAATTGATCTTTGCCTTTGAAGCCTCACAACTGACAAGAACGCTTGACCTAACGTTGCGAGCTATCGACATCGACATTAGAATTGATGTCATATGATATTATTTGATGGCTTTTATATGGCAGAATATTTTCAAGTTACTTCAACCACCAACATTTTACCTGCGTTCTCTTTTCTAGAAAATAAAATCAGCTTCACGCTGTATCCCGCACACAGCAGGGTAGGCAGAAGGAACCTAGTGTTAAGACACCCCGTTCCCCACTTTCTGCCGAATTCTGGAGGCATTGCGTGTTGAGTGGCAGAACTCAACGCCGCGCTTAACCTCGACACCAGAGCGAAGAAATGGAAATATAAATTTAAGTAAATATTTCATCTCCTCGAGTGGGGATCGAACCCACAACCAGTCGGTTTTACAGTCACACCTTGTGCCGCTGCGCCAAGACTGGCCTCTTTTCTAGAATTTCAAAAAAATCTCAAAATCGTCTTTTTTTTGCAACATTTTTTAATTGTTGTTTTATTATAATTGTCCTCAATAAATTAAATATGACACAAAAATAATTTTATAACTAAAAACTGTAGTTCCTGAGATCGAGAACGCGTTCAATCAAACAAATTCTTTAATTTTTTTATGTTAATTCACTCATTTATCGTTCTGGTATACATTTAAAAGCGCGTGTCACTACTCTACACATTTGTCCACTAGTCGATGCATTAATATATTCAACATTTTTATTGCCATATTAACTACCAAAATAACAGAAATGCTAACTTTTTGCTGGCTTTACTATAAATTAATACATAATACATATAGTAGTTTAATGAAGTAACGACAACGCAAGTAGCGCCACGAGATTCACCAGTTAAGCAAACGTAATATCACTTCAGAAAAATTCTGATGGTACTTTACTGGCCCTGCTTTTATTTCGCTAACGACATTCATTAAACCAAATAAACTTTTACATAACAATTGTATGAAAGTATAAAAAATGTGTAGAAATCATAATTCATCTAGAATAATTAAGTGGACCTAAAAGATTGGGATCACTCAATACATTAGTTTGTTAATATGTCATGTTCTTGTATATATATTTTTATCTAATATATATAATCTTTTAACCTTCTGATGTATATAACAAAGAATTTTGTGGAAAAAATTTAAGAAACTTTTTAAATCTTTAAGTCCACTTTTACAATAATAGCTTGAATGTCAAGCGCAATATTTTTGACAGAACTAAAAAGTTCCAAAAGATATATTAAATATATGTATATCTATGGCAGTGACATTTTGTAGAAAACCAGGTGACTCCACTTGACCTTTAGTCGTTGGTAAATTACCAATTTATTTTGGTGCGAATTAAAAAAAATGCTCTATATTTTTATATTTTATTTTTATTTCTTCGTTTTGGTAACAAGACGAACCACGGAGTAGAGTCACTCCACTCAACACGAACTATTGGAAGAGGAGATTCTCATTGCTAGGTTCCCTCAGCCTACCCTTTGTAAAAAACATGAAGTAAAATATACCTGTTTAATTGACAACCACACGTAGTATTTTGTCTAACCACAAACTGAGAAATTTGTATTATTAATGAAAACTTTCTTGTCTTTTTGGACAAGCCCTTTCTATAGTATTATTCGTATTTGATGTTAATATAATAGAAAAAAAGAATTTAAACGTAGCTATAGGCTTTTTCTCGTATAAAAAGGTAGTTAGAGAGAACCTGAAGTTAAAACTTTTCGCTTAATGTCTCGAAAAGTTTTAAAAGACATTGCGTGTTGAATGACGGAACTAAACGCCACGATTTGTTTTATTAGAACTGGGACTTCATAATGATTTATCAACATTAATGGTATGTTTCCATTAAAAAGAAAATAAAAATGCAAGATGAAAGATGAAAGATTTCAACTTGCATTTTAATTTTCTTTTTAATAGGTGTATTTTTAATAATAATAAATAAAGTATTTCTATTCATCATTTATATTGACACCTTTATGTATGGAAGTAGAAATGTACTCAATGAAAAGTATGCTTGGGAGAATCGATATTCATTCCTTCGCTATTCTTCTATATTATAAAAATGATAAGCATTTCTACGGCCCAAGCTATCCTCTAATAGGTCTGTTAGAATTTCATTAAGAACTAAGCGTTATTAATTCAGGCCAAAAACGCTATTGAAGACGGGTAACGCATTCTTCATGATAATTCATGTTCATAGAATGCCTTTGTGAACGATTGTGAACTACTTTTTTTTACATCTTTTCCACATAGAGTGGAATAAGGTAGAGTATTGAGTGAAAAGAGATTGCGGCTGCACGCACTTTTCTACATATTGTAATGTTAGCAGAAGGAACATAGTGTTAAGAACGGAGTCATCGTTCTGTCATATCATTTCGAGACATATCATGTTGAATATTGAAGCTTAACGGTGCACTTTGTAAAGACTTCTTTTTAGCTTTACGCTATATCCCGCACAGCAGGGTAGGCAGAGGGAGCCAAATTTTAAGACATCCCTTTTCTTAATTTCGGCCGAATTCTAGAGGTATTGCATATTAAGGGCGGCACTCAACAAAAACTCACCATTAAATTTCGTCGTATGTATCGTATCTACAACTTGTCACGTTTACGTGCCACTGCGCCACGAGTAGCCTTCAGTAATTACTAATTTACCATATGGATAATTTACCATAGGTATATCCCATAAGTCACTCCGTTACTTGCTTTAGCCCCGTTGTAGAGACATCGCACGTAGAGACGTGCTTGACGCTAGTCTTAACGGGACCCAATGCCAGATCTTGTCTAAATTGACATAAATATCAAAATTAATATTTTTATACTGTTATTTTTCCTAGAATGGTAATCGGACCTCTAACTATCAAGAATAATAGAACCTTTTCAACAACGTTTAATTATATTTTATAACAACATATATTATATCTCTGTCATAATTCTAACAAAGTTATAATAATGATAACGATATCATCTCATTAAAAGGTCATGACTTCAAGTCTGATATGTATAGTTTATTTACATTATATATAGAAATATAAATTTTATCAGTATACAATGATGAATACCAATGAAATCTTTATCTAAAAAACAAATATAACATATAGTTTAATGTAACTATATAACCGAAATATTAAAATATAACGTACTAGAGGGCGCGTGCGGCTTCGCCTGCTTATTAGGAGTGAATTCAAAAAAAAACCATGAAACACGTGTTCAATAAAATATTTTTAAGTCTGAATTTAAATTTTTATAAAAATCGGTGGCGATTTAAAGATTTTTCCATATGAACTTTCAACTCCTTATTTGAACCCTTAGGGGTGAATTCTTAAAAACCATGAAACACGTATTCAATGAAATATTTTTAAGAGCCTGGATTTAAAATTTTATAAGAATCGGTGCCAATTTAAAAAAAATCCATACAAACTTTCAACCCCTATTTCATCCCTTTAGAGTTAAAATTTTTCAAATTCCCTTCTTAGTGGATGTCCAGAATATGAAAATAAACATCTGCCCAAATTTCACGTTTCTACCATCAGCGGTTACGGCTCTGCGTGCGTCTTACCTCAGTCAGTCAGCACAAGTCCTTTTATATATATAGATAAGTTACTATTCTTTATTTTTTCAGCATCACGTTGTATCGTGCACATAGCAAGGTAGGCAGTGGGATCATGGGAACCTAGTGATAAGACACTTTAGTTCTATTAAGACACTTCCGTTGCCATTGGAAAATATATCATATTTATAACTGGATGTTTTTAATTAATTTATTGTAGTTACAAGTAGAATATTACATATCGAAATTTCGATGTTATCTAAAGAACATAATATAAAGTTCTTCCGTAGCTGATTTACTTACAGAAAACACACAGACGAAACTTTTGTATTTAGAAAGTTCAAATTAGACATGTAGATACTTTAGGGAGAGTAGGGATTAAGAGAGGATTTCGTCGAAATTCCTACGGGACCGGAAAAGGATATACTATTTTACGTCTTAAAGTCCACTTAAACAAATTTGCGGGCGACGACTCGTGTATTATAAAAGTAATAAAACTGTAAAATTATTATTAAATAGAACAAACTTTCGATATCGAAACAGCGTAAACAAAGCGCAAACTAAAATAGGAAAAGTTAGTTGTCGTTATGTTCACCGAGTAGTGTTCGAAGAGTTGTGTTAAGGATTTACCAACTAAGATACACAATACAAACCTGTAGTAGAAAATGGTAGATAAAATATTGTTTGAAACTTATACATATAATTTAAATTATTATTATTAATTGTAAATGATGAAGCGGCGTTGAGTTCTGCCATTCAACACGCAACGCCTCCAGAAGTCGGCAGAAAGTGGGGAACGGAGTGTCTTAACACTAGGTTCCCCCTGCCTACCCTGCTGTGTGCGGGTTACAGCGTGAAGCTGATTTATTTTATTTTTTTATTGTAAATGATAAAGTAATTGTGATATAAGATGATTGTTCAGAGAAACACTCATATATGCATATCTAGTTCTTAAAATAGAAGATATAAAAAAATACTTGTGAAATATTCATACCACAGCGTGTGAAAATTAATATTAACCACCACCCAAGTGCATTAATCAGTTCACGGCCTGTGCTAGGATAGCTTTGCAATATCAAAATAATTGTACTCAATAAACATTCTCTGATTTTAGACTAGATTGGTAAAATATGCAAACACGTAAATATTATAAAAAAAATTTTTAAATGTAGTTAATTCTCGTAATAAGAATAAAAAAGATTTACTGATTAATGATTTGAGTACATTTTTTTTATATATTATCATTGAGCTGTGCGTATGTAACTTTCAGAGATTATTCTATACTAATACTAGTAGTTTAACAATTACTACTGAAAAAATCACCAGTAACCGTAAAAGTTTCGTTTCCAGAACGATTGTTGTTTCCATGTTATTTCCAAGATTAATAAGCCGATAGTTATAAAATATTACATTCTACAAAAGCCCTACTATTGACCTATATTGAGAAAAAAAAATCACGGGCGCAGATTCAACAGTCGGGCTGTATTTGCCTATTTTATCAACATTTAGTTTTTCAAAAAATCACAAATTCTCAAATATCTGCCGTATCACTGAAAATTGGCGAACATATTTGGGGACGAAAAGGACAGGTACTGAGGTCCTCTACCCATAGACATTGATCCGGCAATCGCGTTACATCCTGTATAAGTGGTGGAACATTTATAATATCACGAGTATGTTACATGTCGTGGCGAAGTGGGATTGACTATAAACACGATGATAGTAGGTTTGATCCTTACTCAGGGCAGTTAATTTCCATTCTGATTGCGACGTTAAGTTCCGTCACTCACCGAGCAAATTCTTGAATTATATCACTAAGTTTTTATACCCTACAATACGCAGGATAAAGCGTGAAACTGAAAAAAAGCATATAATAAAAATCTGTGGTAATTACAATAACATAACAATTATAAGGCTATAAAGTTTTATTATCTTCATGCATTTCAGTAAAAAAACAAGGATTGTTTTAAATATTGTGAAATTAAATTTAAATTAAATCAGCGTCACGCTGTATCCCGCACACAGCAGGGTAGGCAGAGGGAACATAGTGATAAGACACTCAGTTCCCCACTTTCCGCCGATTTTTTCGAGGCATTACGTGTTAAGTGGCGGAACTCAACGGCGCTCTTTTGCCTTCGTGCCAGAGCGCAGAAATGAAAATATTCAGAAGTAATAATTCATTCCCTCGAGTTGGGATCGAACCCGAGTTTCAATATTATAATTTCCATTTAACCACTAGATACCATTTCCATCCACCATTTTCAGCCATTTTTTTCAAAAATAAACTCCACTTTTAAATATTAGGGAAAATAAGCATTTAGTTTCTAACTATTAATTAGCTTACATTTAATTGTTATAATTGAAAAGCCCAGCGTAGCGGTAAATTCCACTGAGAACTTATTCACGTTAGCTTTAGAATAGTTCCCCCGAGGTGTTTACTCTGCTAATATTATTAAGGGCTGTAGGATTCAAAACTCAAATAAACTTTACCTGGCTGTATATTTTAGTAAAGTACTAAGGTAAATATAATATGTACATATTAAATTATATTAAGAATTTAAAAAAAACTGAATTGGGGCTATTGTGGCGTGGCGGCACTGCGTCTGTCTCTAAACGAGACGATTGTGGGCCCAAATCGCTCTGGCAAGGAAACAAGCACGTGAGGGATATTCGCCAATGAACAAGTAACGTCTCGAAAATAGGCCGGAACATAAGAAAGGGACTGGTTTTAACACTAAGTTATATAAGTACTCAAAGATATGGATATTAGTATCTTTTAATTTATGGACGCTCGTCTGGCAGATTTTTTGTAATAATATGATATGTTTTCAGGTATTTATTTTATATGTAATGCAATAAATGCTGCTTAATTAGTATTAAAAAAATGTTACAGGTTCAGATTCAATTTGAGTGAAAATTCCTTAATTCACTAATCCATGTAACGCTTTTGTTAACTGTAGTAAACATATTTTTCATTTTCGAACAAAAACGTTACATAATTCATAAATCAAACGCAATAGTAGAAATTGTAAAATTCTACCATTTAAATTTACAGATTTCTAGCATTTTTTTCTTATATTTCCAGCAATAGCTGTCGCTCAGGCAGGATAATAGGAGTTCGAGTGCATCTGTAAATGAGATTTATTCGAGAACCCTTTTATGCTCTTTTGAATTCTTAATAAGGTGTCAACGCTTTAGGATATTGGAT
The DNA here is from genome assembly GCA_013421005.1 of Heliconius erato x Heliconius himera. Taxonomy (NCBI): domain Eukaryota; kingdom Metazoa; phylum Arthropoda; class Insecta; order Lepidoptera; family Nymphalidae; genus Heliconius; species Heliconius erato x Heliconius himera. Next base: position 25,711 of record JAATLQ010038285.1, read on the forward strand.
TTGGTGACTCGGTTTTATGTGGAATTCATTTTTTTTTTGCTTATTGCCAGTGAAAATGGCTTTATTTATAAAGCATTTCAAAGAGATGTTTTTTGAAAATTTTGTTAAAATATCGTCTCTTCTCGTATATATTAGAATATTGAAAGGTACATGATGAATGAATGAATATTTATATGTAAATGAGTAAGTTTAAAGTGCGTTATCGACAATTTATTAGACCTAGTATTTATATAACATAAAACATATATATTTTTCATATAAATTAATAATTATATTTTTAACTTCACGTGTTATCCCTAGCGGAGTAGTCAGAGAGAACGGAGCACCAAACGTTATATTTTTAAAATATATTTTTTAATTACGACTTAGTAACTTCCTTATCTAACACTGACTTTATTCGTAGATTGAATCAAAGAGATAGTCCCACGATTATCTGCCAAGTAAATTAACAGGAAATCGTTTGATAAAGGCGAAAGCTCTAAAGTTCGTGATGAATATGGTAATGACCAAAGACGGAGATGTATTTCCTCAATGGTGTCATTTCTGTTAACCTAATTAACCATAAACCAGAGCATCATGGTTATATTCGATAAGAAGATTAATATGTGGTTAATTATGTATGAGGCCAGTCGTGTTGCAGAGGCACAAAGTGTGACTGTAAAATCAAGTGGTTGTGGGTTCGAACCCCACTCGAGAAAATTAAATATTTATTTAAATTTATATTTGCATTTCTTCGCTCTGGTGTCGAAGCAAGGCGCGGTGTTGAGTTCCGTTACTCATTACGCAATGCCTTCAAAACTCGCCAGAAAGTGGGGAACGGAGTGTCTTAACACTAGGTTCCCTCTGCCAACTCTGCTGCCTTGGTGCCAGAGGGAAGATATTAATAAATTCTAGTCACGAAAATGGCATCAATATGAATCTCTGAATAAATAACAATTTAAAGTGTAGCGTTTCAGAAAAATCAATGGTAACTGGATGACGTCATCGGCTTATGACGTCATTACTACAGCGAATACATATTACAATACTATGAAATGTTTGAGATCGCGTTTTTGTGGATTTGTGTAAACTTGGATAAATTTTAGAATTAATTTTCGTTGTGATATTTAAGATTTAATGTAAGCGCGGCGTAGCGTAGTGGTCGTGTCCGACTATAAACAGGTGTGGGTTCGCACACGGTTTCGGATTTCGGTTGAAATGTTAAAAAGGTTTTCGTAAGAAGACAGTGTCTCGTGGAGTTCCGGCTTGGTCTCAAATATTTGATGGGGCTTCGGAACAAAGTGTCAAAACACTGAGATCCCTTTGCCTTCCCTGCTATACATAGGATACCTCGTGTAATTTAAAAAAATAAACATTCTTTCTATTTTTCAAAATGTAGTTGTAACATAAAAAAAATGAAGTACAATGGCTGTACGTTTTCTTTGAACTAAATAAATATGAACATAAATGTGTGTACATCAGTCATACATATCTTTACTAGCTGTAATAGGAATCAATAAAACTGCTCATACTGCTCACTGTTTGAGTTTCTTGCACATAATTATAATTTTGAATGAATACACAATATTTTCTATTTAGGCCAAAGAAAACGTAGTATTTAGTCACTCGGTTTTCCGATTTCCACTCTTTCAAATATTTTACATACATTATAATAATCTAGTATAAAAAAACTCGAATAGAGATATTTTTTTCAGCTTCTTCCTGCATGTGATACATCGCAGCCTACTTTCCAGCGGAATTGAACGCCGCGCTTTACCTCGATGCTAGACAAAAAAAAATGTTTTTTTTTTATATATATATAATTTCAATATAGAAATTGAATTCCATTTAAAATTTATGATAATTGTCTGAATTATATGAAATTAAAAGTTCATAACTACGAGTATAAAGTTATATTACAGTAATGTATTATACAATAACCTCAACATTCTTACAATTTTTTTTTATAATCATTATTATTACTTTTAAATGACTCTTCTAAACAATATTCACCATTTTATCACAAACAATTCACCATCTTTCTAAATTTATTATATAATTTAATAAAATTGTCAATTTGTTTTCAGCAGCGGCGTACGAAAAACAAATTATCACAATGGAGACGACATCCATTTATATTGTTTGTCTTCTGCGTAATCTTAAATGGATCTTCTTTAAGAGAATTTTATAGGACCATTTTACGCTGATTGTGTATTTTATAAGCTATATTTATGGAAAAATAAATTGTAGTGTTGATTAAAAATGAATAAAATATTAACATATATAAAACTCTTTTATTATCTTACATCAATATATATATTGAGTTCTGCCACTCAACACGCAATGCCTCCAGAATTCAGCAGAATGTGGGGAACGGAGTGTCTTAACACTAGGTTCCCTCTGCCTACCCTGCTGTGTGCGGGATACAGCGTAAAGCTAATTTAATTTAATTTAATTTTAATATATAAATAAAAAAAGATAATTAAATAAAATATTTCTATAATAAAACCTACTATAAATACCGAGTGCCATGTTAATTTAAGCGAATATTTAATATAGGTTTCTTTATGATACTCACCGAAGGCTGCATGCTGGCGGTCGGCCAGCTGTTCTCAACCTTAGGTCGGTATTTATACGCCCCGGTATCGATTTTGCCCGGAACAGTTACGTAACTTACACACGACACGAGAGTTTGGCGCCTCTGACGCTACCGGCTTTCATAAAGCCTTGCACATCTCGATTATAATATTTATTATACCTATATAAAATAAAAATTTACTGTTTTAACAAAAAAGTGCTCCGCTAAGGTTACTATTTTAAATGGAAGGCAGGAATTGACTGAGGATTTGTTGTACACAATTGACGGGAATCACTGGGAATCGGATGTCCCGAAACACGTCCGAGCTCAGTGGCGCCACCGAGCCGACTGGCCGTGGAAAACTGACGACTGCGCGTCTTTTCTAGCACACATTCAAACAATAAAATGTTGCCAATTAAAAAGAAACCCTTTACTAATATAAATAAAATTCAAATTTTATTAACTCTATTGTCAACATATTTAAAAATAAAACACAACCTAAATAAGACTTTAATGGCAAATAATAAGGCTTATATTTCATTATATGTTTTTGTGTAAATTGTGATGCGTTACCATTGTCCCCGAATTGACAGAGACAGACATGTTGGCGTCAGCACACTTCGTACACGATTAATTGCATCACGGGTGCTTCTTTGTTTTGTGGTAATATCGTGTAATGATTACAATTTTCCATATTCAGTACGAACAGCTGAAAATATTAATTTAATTAAATGTTGCCTTTTTGCTAAATTTTGAAGGAAGTATCAATGTAAAAGTTAATATCTGTTTGTTTTTTCCGTTTTTGAGCTTACGTTGAATCTTGTATATAGCAGGGTAGGCAGAGAAATCTAAGTGTCAAGGCACGCTGTTCTCCGCATTCTGATTCGAGATGTTGCATCGTCGCCATCGTGCTTTGTCTTGCCAAAGTGAAAAATGGAAAGCAAAAAAACAAGGAAATGGTATTATTCGTTACTTCAGGTGGGGATCCATACCACGGTCATCGCGTTTGCAGTCAGATGTTCTACCACTGTGTTGTGATGGGCACTATTGACTTTACTTAATATACTACATTTTGCCCATTTATTGTTTAGCTTCACGCTGTCTCCCGCACATAGCAGGGGAGGCAGAGGGAACCTGAAAACCTAATGTTAAAACACTTCGTTCTAAATATCATACTTCTGTTGCCCACTCTCCGCCAAAATCATGAGGCATTCCGTGTTGAGTGGCGGAACTCAACGCCGCGTTTTGCATCGTTACCAGAACGAGAAAATGAAAATATTAACTATTTCATTTTCTCGATTGGGAATCGAACCTGTCGCACGCCACCAATGCACGTACCATATGTAACCAAATATTAATTTACATTTCAACATTTATAAATTTTTAAATCATAGTAATTAAAAACATAATCATAAGATAAAAGGCAAACAAAATCACATATACCTATCATTTTCATGTATTCTAAAAGCAATTGCCGCTACGACCAGCTACGCAATTGAATTGCTACGAGTGCACACAGATCTCGTAGCTCGTAACTCGTAGCTTGATGCTACGCACGTGCCACGTAGCTACGTTGGCGTTTATTGAAGTAATGATGCTCACATGTAAATTTGTAATGATTTGTTTGTTTGTTTGTTGCTTTTTTTATAGAAGAAATAGTTTATGTTATATAAAGGGTTATTGGTTTAGATTTATAATTATTTTAACCCGTCGTAGGCGGATAATCTGTCTGTGAACGTGGTGGATGTAGGTTCGATTCTCGCTTGGAGGATCACTCGCTCCCATAGACAAAACTTGGTGTTAAGTTTCGCCACTGAATGCGCATGGATTATAACTATAACATTCGTCGGCAATTGAGTAAAGTAGTGTTTTAAAGCTGTAGTTTACATGCAGAAAAAAGTGTTAAGCAGGAAAAGAAAATGGCGCAAAAATTATATTTATAACGTAATAGTTTGAGACCGTCGTAGTACAGTGGCAAAGTGGCTGTAGACACGACGGTTGTGGGTTTATGCCCATCTGACGAAATGAAATATTTAATATTTTAATTTTTTTCGTGGAAACGAGACAAATGCGGCGTTGAGATGTCTCGAAAATTCCACAATGTCTCGAAAATTAAGCGGAAACTGAGGAACACACTCTTTACACTAGGTTACTACTACTACTACGATGCTATTTGCGGAATAAAGTAAGAAGAAAAAAAAACAAAAAGTGTACATTTTTTGGCCTTCAGTCAATTAAAATTGTCTCTATGCGATATGAGCGATAAATGTGGAATGAACTATCTTATTACGGTTTCACTTGGTGATTTACAACATTTGTGAAATAAGTGAAGGTGAAAAAAAAATAGTGAGTGGTTTATATGAAAATCTTAGTAATTAACTACTACATAATAATTGTTATTATTAGTGATGTAGCTGGTTATTTTTTTGATTACAATCTTCAAATAACTTTTTAGGATTTTATTTTGGCTATGGATATGGTGGAATCTGATAGTTGTTTGTTTAATTCCACGTATGCGGGATACAGGATGATCAAAAAAAATATAGTTAGGCTTATAAGCGTTTGTTACATGAGGTATAAATATAGATAGATATAGACCTACGATTGTGATTTACTTTACGAAATATTTTCCTATATTTTTTATTTCATTGCGATGCTCTTAACAGTATCTAAGCCATGGCAAGACGCCAACGACGTGACCTTTTAACCTTTGACACAAAATAAATGCGAACAAGGAGCTCCGCAAAGTCTTTCTAAGATTTTAATTTAATGATAAATTGCTTTTGGATAATCATTAGCTCGAAGTGAAAATGATGTTATTATAAGTTATTTTTCATTAATAAAAGTAGAGTATAATCTTTTTTTTTAATCATTTTTATTTTATTTATTTTTACACTGAATTCCGCATGTGATAGGTAGGATAGGTAGGTAGGGGGATCCTGGGAACCTAGTGCCAAAACCCTGTTCTTATTAAGGCACTTCCATTACCCATTTTTTTCCGATTTCTCATTGCAATGTGTGATGAGTGGCGGTTTTCAACGCCACGCCTTGAACTTTTACCAGATCGAGGAAATGAGAATATTAAATATTTCATTCTCTTGAGTGAAAATCGAACCCACAACCTTCACGTTTGCTGTCACAGTTGATAATAACAATAATGTTGATTATTGTACGACCATCGATTTTTAATCAATTTCACACTCTACTTCGGCTATATTAGGGTAAGCAGAGGGAACCTATAGTTAATATTTAGTGTCGTAAAACATTATTATATTATTATTCAAATAATATCAAATTTTAATAAACTAAAACTAAACTAAACTAGCTTCATGCTTTATCCAAAACCGCGTAGCGCCAAACGCTACGGTATTATATTAGTCAGATAAAATTAATTTTATAGTAATAAATAAATTTTAATTATAACAAAAACGTCCAGAGTAAATTGTATTAAAGTAAAACGGCCTTTATTTTTTTAGGCCGTTTCAATAATCTATAAATGAAAAAGCATCTCAAGATCGTTCTCAAGATTGAGATCGCTCTCAGAGTTCAGAGTGGTTTATGCGGGCCCTAGTATATTTTATTTTAGTTCAATATTTTTTTTATGTATCACATAAACAATTTCTTATTAGAAACTCATAATAATCTTACAGGATATTATATATTATAAAATATGTGAAGTAAGAACTTTACATATGCACACTACAAGTGTTTATACTAACATCATATATCACAATATTTGTTTGGATCAACACGCTAATTTCTGGAACCATTGGTTCCAATTAAAAAAATATTTTTGTTCGATAGCTTGAGAGCACTTATCGAAGAAACTGTTGGCTATATTACATTACGCTACGACCACAGTTCCTACATCGTCTTATTCTAAATACGGGAGATCTAGAGAGCTTCCAAGACTTTGAGGTAAAATACTCGTTATTTCCATATGATCAAACGAAGCCGCAGGTAAAGCTAGTGTATAAATACAAACCTTGAATTTTGTATGGTGGAATAAATGTATCGGTTTTAAGTTGATATTTCTCTGTCGCTTACAAAATAGAAGAGGGTACTCTGTCCCTGAAGAAATGTATCTGCCTGTGACAAATCATTTTTATTTTATTTATGCCATAACGTGGCTGCCTGTGATGAGTCGACGGCTGGAATGGCGCCCCATGCAAGAATTGAACCTCGGCTCGCAGCCATCGAGCGGACTGGATATTTTATTTATGGTATGCCTTTAACTTCTTATTGTATTTAGCAAAATTTAATGTCTTGTTAGAATGAAAACTAATAGTAATGTGTTTTACTGCCATCTACGACACTTGCCAAAGCTATCAAAACGTGACACAATTTTACACCCTAATTTCAGCGATAGATGGCGTTACTTATGTTAGAAAATTAGTATAGAATTATAATGGCAACAGAGTATAGAATCGAGTATGACTAGTTAGTTATAAGGATAAGTAATATGTTACTACAAAAATCTCTAAAGTAAGAATTTAATAGTACGATACATTATTTAGTCCAAAAAATAATCGAAATTATTAATTTGTCTTGATAATTTTACCCTTCCTTTTAGTGTAATAATATACTAATATTCTAGTATTCTAATATTGTTTATACATATTATACATATAAATCCATTTCTTGAATCGCTATAGCTATTAGTAAAAACGGTTTTAAGATTTTGAAAGATCTAAATGCATATATTATGTAGGTGAGGAGCGATATTGTGTAGTACTGTGTAAAGATTTTATTCTTGTTTTAATAGTTTTAGTTTAAACGAAAACCACTTTTCCCACATGTTACATATAATTAGTTTCATAGTTGTTAAAATTTGGACATTAAAAATTTATTTCGAAAGTAATATTAGAATAACTTATGAGCCTAGTCGTGGCGCAGCGGCACGAAGTGTGACTGTAAAACCGACTGGTTGTGGGTTCGATCTCCACTCGAGGAGATGAAATATTTACTTAAATTTATATTTCCATTTCATCGCTCTGATGTCGAGGTTAAGCGCGGCGTTGAGTTCTGCCACTCAACGCGCAATGCCTCCAGAATTCGGCAGAAAGTGGGGAATGGAGTGTCTTAACACTAGGTTCCCTAGGTTCCCTCTGCTTACCCTGCTTTGTGCGGGATACAGCGTGAAGCTGATATTTATTTAATTTATTTTAACTTATGAGTGATTTTTCATACTTGTGTTTGTGTTTGACCTTACCGTTTTAATAAGTATAGATCTAAAACTTTTATTATGAACAAATATTTACTATATTGCAGAAATATTTTACTAACCCGTATTTTTATTAATAATTTCGTTGGCACGTCTTACTACTTGGTTACCTACTTTCGTTCAGAAAGAGTTAAAATATATTTTTAAACTTTTATAATAACAACTTTTATTGTATAGTTTATTGAAATATCAGTTTTTGTACTATAAATTCTCATTTATATCACTAAATATAAACGCCCTTTTCTATTGACAGCGTCCACCTAGATTTTTTTTTATTTGTAACAAATGACTGGATACTTGATATAAATTTTAGTTCGATAAATCCACAAGTTCTCTAGAACAGGGGAGTGGACTGGTCTGGATCCGTGTCTTAAAAGAAAAAAAAAAGAATTAAATAACAAAATATTTTCATAAAATAGTAGCAGAGCAGAGCATCCGACTGGAAACGCGGATCGCGGACCAGAACCGCTTCTGGTTTAAATAAACACTCAAGAGAACGAATTATTTCCATTTCTTCAAACTTTCACTAGACACGCAATGTTTCAAAAATGGACGGTGTGTAGAGAATTTAGTATCTTAACAGTAGGTTCCTTCAACCTTCCCTACACTACACACTGTTTACAGCAAGATACTTAGAAAAAATGTGTTAAAATAACAAAAAAAGAAGTAACGCTTAATTCCCATGATAACATTTTAGTAGTGACAATGTGTTATATGTACTGAGTTAAATAAATGGGGAGTTTTTGGGTGTCAGTCGAAACTCACATAAGTACCTAAGTGTATGGGTGTGCCGTAACAGATGCGGTTTGTACGGTTAGTTTTATTATTTCATTGCGTTTCTCTTATTGGGGTGCTTCTCTTTGTACGTATAAATAAAAAAAGGAAATGGCTACGAAAATTGATATAATTATTGAAATTATTTTATATATATTTTTTAGATAGTGCGTAGTACGAATAATGGTAAAATTCCTCTTTTTTTAAACGTATTGAACTACATAAATTTTTATGCTACATTAGTAAAAATTCTGTTACTAAAAACACCTTTACGCATTATCCCGTATAGCAGGTTAACATACTAAGATACTCCGTTCCCCATTGACCGTCCATCTTTTGAGATATTGAGTGACGGAGCTAAACACCGCGCTTTTTTTAACAGAGCGGTAAATAAATAATGACGATCTAGCCGTTAAATTGGCAAATGAGTAATTTGAATTTAATTTACTTTTATAAAATCAGCTTCACACTGTATCCCGCACATAGCAGGGTAGACAGAGGGAACTTAGTGTTAAGACACTCCGTTCCCCATTTTCCGCCGAGTTCTGGAGGCATCCGTATTGAGTGGCGGAACTCAACGCCGCGCTTTGCCTCGACACCAGAGCGAAAAAATGAAAATATAAATAAATATTCCATTTCCTCGAGTGGGGATCAAACCCACAACCAGTCGATTTTACAGTCACACTTTGTGCCCCTGCGCCATGACTGGTTTAGTTTTACAACATTCTTATACTACACTAAGAATATGTCCATTGACTTCAATTGATTGATCTCAGATATATATTATTTTACATATTATTAAGATCCATCAAGTACCACGATTCAGACAGCGAATAAATCATTGTAAAAGTGAAATTATACTTATTGCAGGAGACACAATCAACGTTAGTAAAAAGTCTATCCGCGTACATATTTCACTTTCTGTTATTCTTTTTTTAAAAGTGTAAAAGATTCGTTGTGTATTTCCAATTAGGTACCAAGTAGGTACGTTGCCTTAGTCAAATTAAATTTCAAAGTAAAAGTGTTATAACAGTAAATCCCCAAAAAAACGAAAATACAAGAAAAAAAACACATCTTCACACCTGTTTCAAACAAAACAATGACCGATACTAAGTGATCGGCTTACAAAACAAAAACTCGTAAACATTGTACTCTTCAAGTGTCAAACACTTAAGGAGACATAATACTTCTAAATCCTAACCCAATTTTGAGCGTCACCGAAAAAAAAGTACAACTCCATTGTAAAATTACCATTATAAGATTACAATTTGCGAAACTCTTATTTTGTGTATTGTAAAGTTGAGTTTTCAATAAATTCATAATAAATATAAAATGGCATTTCTTTTCAAAACCGTTGACTTATGTCAATGGCAGTTATTGTTGGCATCCACAATGGCTAATGCACTCACGAGCTTTTCAACAGAGCTATCTGTACTAAGTACTCTATACATCATTTATTCTCATAAAACTATTACTGTTTCTTATTTTAAATAGAAATAAAGGTTATTTTGGCCTAAATATAAGTTAGGTAAATATTAGTTTGTTTAGTTAGTATTGAAAGTAATAGAATATTTGACTTCGGTAATCGTGTGACGGGGCGATGCGGTGTGACGAATCGTATACATCATACTCGTCTAGTGAAAAAATATTTGTAATTATAATTCTCTTACACGAATAAAGAAAAGGGTTTTGTAACTTGATAATGTACCAGATGAAAGTATAATTTCGTACATTTTTTAATTGAATATTTTAGTTTTAAAATCTATATCCAGATTCTTTTAGAACAGTCTCTCTCTCTCTCATTGTATTCATTTAATCTTATTTGAGGATAGTAGTCAGCATCAGAATTGCATTTTGATCGGATGATCTGCCTCCACTGGCTTCTGTTCAGAGCGTCTCTTATAACGGAACAGAGTTACGAAGATGATGATTCCTTTTACTGAACGGTCCATCATGATGTATTATGACCTCTCGATCTTTTGCCTTCCGTACTCCCAAAGCAGCTTAATAAAAAATATCTCACTTACCTACTACCAGAGTCGGCAGAACAAATTCAAATTCAAATTCAAATTCAACCACTCTTCGCCCAATTTTTATTGCTAAAATATTATATAAAAACTCTCTCTTCTCTCATCATAATTCTTCGCTAATGTCATCATGTCTCATATTTGAAGTGCATAGTTAGAAACTAGTACATATGAAGTAGCTCTATTAAAACAAATATAAATATTTTACCTACCTCTTGCTTTAATTTTATAAAATAGTGTTCTAAAATTTCTTTATACAAATCATATAATTGGGCAAAAAATTAGATTACCTACTTTAAGCCTTTAAAAAGAAAATACTCATACATTTTTTGGTGGTAATTGGTTAAAAATTGAAGTGTATAAATTTGAATATTTAAATTTATAACTATCGGGTGTGATAATATTCCTCTATCAAAAAATTTATCGAGGGGGCGGTGTTTACAGAAAATCTCCATTTTATACAATCTTGAGTTTTCTCTTATTCATTAATATCGCTCCATGTTTGGGTCAAACATATCTTCGCTTCGTCTCTTAAACCGAGCATCGTCGTTAGGAGTAACTAGCTAGTTTTGTAAAACTGTTAGTACATGGTGACCCCTAATGCCAATTTAATGAATATATGACAATGAAGACATACAGCCTGAGACAACTGACTGCATAAACCGAAAATTTGGTATATAAGCTTAACGAGTGCAGGAAAGCAGTAAGAGAGTATCCTAAGGAAAAAAAATAAATTTTACTTTTTACCATCGAAAAAACACATACGAACCTATAAAGTTTCGGGATGTAGCTCATTCACCCTACGCTGTATAACCGCGGAATTAAAAAATGTTTTCTACTATCAGCGTCTCTACATATTATTATATTGGCCCGTGTCAGAATTTCCTAGCAGATGCGCGAACACCATTGTCATGTGGCCACATGTGACAGTCGCCGACATTTATATAATTTATATTATAGCTATAGCTATCCAGCTATGTAATAAAATCAAAGGAGCCATCTTTTTTGCTATAATACTCGATACCCTATAATACAGGATTTTTTAGCTTCTTGAGACATTTTGGCTATATATCTTTTTTTGTATTTCACTAAAACTATATTTTATTACGTGTGAGAAATATCTGTTTGTTTTATATAATAGAGAAATTACTATTTAACTACTCAATTAATATAAATAATAACAAAATTATGTGCAATAATAGCCGCAACATTTTACCTTAATAATTTAAAACTTCAATTTTTATTTTAAATGACTTTCATATAATTAATTTTAGTTACTGATGCTACCGAAGGCTGCATGGCTTCTCTCTTAAGTCTCAAAGGTAACATACCTTAAAAGAAATATTAAAAATAATTTAATTTCTAGTATGTAATGCGAAAAAAGCGCATCAAATCCAATCGTTTCTCAAGGACTATAGTATCGATCTTTATATAAATATATCATAAAAGAATAACAAATGGTATTTCACAATGGTGTGTAGCGGCGCGGAAATGTGCTGACCGCCGCGCCGCCGCACGTGTGGAGAGGGAGAGTGCGATTTATAACTTATATTTAGTTTTAAATTTTTTTTAGAAATAGTGTTCATTCCACACGCGATAGTTGCGGATTTGATTTCCACTCGGACGTTTACTTTTAAATTATTTTTATTTTTCAGCCCTAGTGAGAGAAAACGCTACAAAGGTATAAGAGCTTATCAATATTTTAATATTTTAAATAATATAGGTATGTTTTTGGCTCGCGGTTTGACCGCATGAAGTACATGCACATTTCATTTATTATTCTGCCAAATTCTGCGGTCTTTGCACTTTGAGTGATGGAACTCAAAGTCGCGTTTTGCCTCGTTATCAAAGCAAAAATATTAATATTTCGTTTCCTCGAGTGGGAGTCGAATCCACAGCCTGTGGCAAATACAATCGCACGATTGAGCCCCTGCGCCACGACTTGCCTCAATGAACTATATGATTATGGCGTATCTACATCAGATTACTCTTATAAAAACCACGTTTAATGTTAAAAGATAAGATTATACAATTACTAACAAAGTAGTCTTTTAGATTTTAAAATATTTAATACTGTTTTATTCAATTTATTCCTAGCCTCGCTTCAAAGGGTTAGCGCCATCCATCTCAATATATCGCGAAGCTTTTAAACATTAGAGGCTCTGTTGTTGCCACCAAAATATACGATGATTGATCGGGACATTTCTTTTTGTAGATTTATTTTGCGAAGTATCTTTTTTATGAGATTATTATAAGATTCATATTATTTAATTGTCATTATTTTAATATAAATAACATGTTATTCAAATACCTTTTTAGGAAACATTAAAATATTGACGTAGCGGATTTTTCACATGTTAGAAGAGTATTTTTCTCTGGTAAATGTAGAATAATACTTTAAAATGTAAAAAATAAAATATTATTGTTTAAATTTATTTAGTACATGGTCTTCGACTATTGTGAACTGCCAAATCTAGGTAGTCTATTAAGTAAACAAAATATCAAACTTTTTATGATTTATTAATAATGTATATTAAATTTAATTATAAGACGTAATACTCTGTTTTAGTTTTTCTTATATATCACCCATAAACCACCCACCATATCACCCAATAAAATAAAAGCAACGCAACATTTTCAGTCAACATATAGAAAAAAATATTTAGGTATATAACAATGAAGTGTTGATGGAGGTGAATAAAAAATCTACTCACGGTTTACACTGAGTATATTCAACGCCACTTTAAAGTACATATAGTTTGAACACAAATAGTAAATCACGACACAGTTTATACAAAAGTCAACCACAAACATATATATATATATATATATATATATATATATATATATATATATATATATAATATAAAACATCACGATAAATACTGATTTGGATAAAATTAATAAAGAAAACAATGGAATGTAAGAAAAGCGCATCCAGTGGCAAGTACCGACTGTGAGAATATCTGCCGTCGACAAGGAGGTAGATGTGAAAAACGACAACTCCTCACCGGTTCGGTCGACGGCAGCGAGCGCTTCCATATAAATATACTAAATACGAATACTTACTATAAAATATATAAATCCTATTAAATATATGTATGATTCTTTGTATGTATACAAATTATAAATAAATAAATTACAATATTGAAATATATAAATGACACATATTAAATAAACTGTAAATATAAATAGTAAACATAGTTCCCTACAATAATTTGTTCAAATGGCAATGAAACCCTTTTTTTTGTTTAATATTCTAGCATTTATAATTTTAACCTTCATCTTGAATTACTCTGTCTATAGTGTAGTGTAAAATTACATTAAAATCTATTGCTTAGAAAAAGCTTGAAGCAGACATCTATGGGAAGTGATTTTATTTTGAAAATCCTATTTAAAGATAAATAAAATAAATAAATCAATTAGCTTCACGCTGTATCCCGCACACAGCAGGGTAGGTAGAGGAAACTTAGTGCTAAGACACTCTGTTCTCCACTTTCTGCGGAATTTTAGAGAACAGAACAGAATTCAATGCCTCGCTTTGCCTCGACACCAGAGCAAGGAAATGGAAATTTAATTATTATTTAATATAAATGAATATTTCCCCACTCAAGGGGGATCGAACCCACAACCAATCGGTTTTACAGTCACACTTTGTGCCCCTGCGCCAAAACTGTCCTCAATATCTATTTAAAGATAACAAACAAAAATTTGAAACGTGAAATCTTCAATGTCACTTAAACATTTTAAATAGATATGTGTCACAAGTGGCCACGTAACGTCGGCGTAACCCTTATCCACAATTCACGCTTGATTTTTCCGCAATAAGATGACATCTGTAAAGGTGCGAATATTACACAAACAAACACACAAAGACACCGCGCTCCGCCCCCGCGGTACTTGAATAGATTAGTTGGGTGAAACATCTTGATATTTTGCTAGAAATAGAGAGGATTTAAATTTATTTTTTACTATAAAACTATAAGTTATTTATTTATTTAATTACGTTGTACCCGAAAAAGTAGGCCAGGCAGACATCAGGTATCTTATTTCAAGTCAGTTATATTATGACACGTGATTTTCGGATATGCATAATTGAATAATACAATTATAGATCAAAATGTGAAGTCTTCTTCATATTTTGATCCATAATTTCCTGTTTTACTATATTTCAAAAGTGAATTACGACGCAATGAACAATATAAAAAAATTACACCAGAGTGATTCTACTTTGTTTATTACATTAGCCTGAAATTGAGAAATACTGTGAATTATATTTACAAATTTGTATTTTGTACCAATGTAGTCTTAACAAGTCCTAGTAAGTAACGTTGGGTTCCTAAAATATAAATATAACATTAATAAACAAATTGCTTTATTGCCTCGCCTACAAGGCACGATACAGGATGAGGAAAGATAAAAACTTATAAGTTTCAAGTATCAAGAATATTATTCCTAATACCCAGGTACAAGACGGCACATTAAAGTGAACACAGAATAATGTATCAAACGTGCCGAAAATGTGAAGCTACCATGTATTTAAAAGCCAGATCTATAACTATACGTCAATATTAACATTGTAAAACGTTACTTATATAATGTATGGAAACAAGAATTTTACGGCGTGAGGTTTGTTTGTAATCAGTGTTGCCAGACGGCCACATTTTGGCTTAAAAATGACATATCATGAGCACCACAGGTTTCCAGCTTTTTATAGATTATTCTGTGCACTGTGAAAAATACATATATTTTTAATTGCTTAATTTCTTTAATTAGTTACTTACAATTTTTAGGAAATATAAATAAGTATAATTCTAAGTAATGTATAACAGCTCTGAACTGCCTTGCAGGGTAAACCAAACAATTATTGTTTATGTATGGTAAAAATTCGCCCACGTGGTCAAATAGAAACAGCTAGAAGTTATATATGACACAAGACACATCCTAGATGCCCGTGGTAACTCCAACCGCAGATACAGTGAGTTAAATCGAAATGATAGACGATCCCTATAAATGGCAAATCAACCACAAAAGTTTCGTTCAATTCAAACTAGTAGTTCTTGATTTCAGCATTAAGCTCTTCAACATTTTTTTTAAAGAGTATTCCATACTTAGGAAAGAAAAAAACGTATAAAAAAATTCGGTTGGTTTGCAGGAGGCGCGGGTTCGACCCCCGCTACGTTAAAATGTGTATACGTTTTCTAAATAAGAATTAAGCCCTTCAGCTCATCAGCTATATAATATTAGTATAGATATCGATAATAATTAATTAAACATTATAAAATATATTTTTATAACATTAAAAAAATATATTAAAATAGACTTAATGAGTTGATTCCTTCCCACACACAGTCTCCAAAGATATGAAAAGTCCAAATGTTGTTATATTACACGCAAGGCTCTCTTTGATTTACCTACTACCATTGGGGTATCCATGTAACCACCATACCCTTCCTCTCCATTCCTAAGCCCATGCATACCACATAAATGTTAAACATTTTAAATTTAGGTATAAATCTCACACCACATAAAAAAAAAAGTTATACTGCTAATATCACTTTTTAAAGTAAGATATCACTATTATAAATTCATCATATGAAAACTGAACAAAGTCGTCCTCTAAAGTCATTCACTCAACTCAAAGGGAAGTAGATGACGCGTGAAGCATCAAAGTAAGTAAGTAAGTGAATGCTTTGCCGTTTCACCGACATGATAGACCGACAGACCGACATACCGACATACCGACAAAGTGACAATGGTGTAAATTGGAGCGGTCAAGTATTGATGTGGCGAATCACTGTTGGGCCGACAATCTCGTATTGTAGGCTTAGAACGAATATAATAGTTTTATGTGTTCATTTTGAAATGTCACTTGTATGGTTTTTGTTTTTTTTTTTTTAAGAGGCTATCGTGGTTCTGTGGGACAGCCTCTGGCTTTATATTCGACGGTTGTGGGTTTGATCCCCACTTGGAAGTATATTTTTTGTATATTCGTCTTCGTTACTCAACTCAGTCTGGAATTTTGGTGGTAAGCAGAGAGTAAAGTGTCTTAACAAAATTACTTCACATATTAGAGAGGTAGAGGAAACGTAGGTTTAAGATAGTCTTTTCCCTATGCACCACCCAATTTTTGAGATAGTCAAAATGAAAATAACTAAAATATAATCATTCCTTCAAGTGCGGCATTGAGATCCGCCGTTAAACACGTTATGCCTCCAGAACTCGACGGAAAGTGGAGAACGGAGTATCTTAACACTAGGTTCCCTCAGCCTACCCTGCTTAGTGCGGTATACAGCGTGAAGCTGATTTAATTTAATCTCTCCAGTGAAGAGCGAACCCACAACCGTCGCGTTTATAATCAGACGCTATCCTACTGCGTTAGTTTTAAAAGTTTTTGTATGATCTATTAAGCATGGTAGTAATTGATTTCGAAGACAGGAAAACTAGGTATAGAACCATAATAGAAACTATAACGAATAATCAAAAGTTGTAGGGTATTAGGTATTTTTAGCTACAATACAATACAAGTCTTTCTGTTTTCACGTACAATACAAGTAATTTTTTATCAAGTATTTTTGTTTTCCTACGCCTATAGGACACAGCGCAGCGGTGAGTTCCGTTAATGTATAATTCCTCAAATTCAATCAGCATATGGAAAACTACCATATGGCATATGGAGTACCTACCTTATAGTAGAAACTCTATGCCTCAAAAAAAATGTGCAAAAGTAATTATTTGTATTTTTTATAATTCCTATACGTACCACGTTTTATTTAAAATATTTAATAATTTAGTTATTGAATTATTAACTTTTTAAACATTTTTTTAATATATTTTAATTTTTAAAAATGTCTCACCAAAGTCAGTCAAACCGCTTGCTAAATTTTTCAAAACACAAAACCAATTTAATTTTTTCCTTTACTTTGAATATTTTTATCGTCATTTAACTCCAGTTTTCCCTTCCATTACAAATCAAAGTAAAAATAATAATTCCAGTAACCAAAGCGAGGGGAGGAGGCTCCTCCCACCGACCCCGGTCCCCCTCGTGTTGCGGTGACATTACTGTTTAAATCAATTAAGTGGTGAGCTTGGCTTGTAACACTTACTTTTAAATCTCTTCTACTCAAATATAAAATAAAAACAATAATATATATTTTAAAATGGCAAACTTTATTTTCATTATAAGTTCACTCGTTCACAGCTAATCTGGTCTGAGATGGTCTTACAGTGGGCCTTAGAGCGAGCTAATACAATAAAATGTTATGTATTAAGGTCGTCGTAGCGTAGTGGGCCTGCTTCTGACTCTAGGCACGATGGTTGTAGGTTTGATTATCACTCAGAGGAGGTATTATTAAAATTAATTTCCATTCCCCGATCTGAAACGTTTCGCGAACGTGAAAAGTTAACAGAGGATCGGTAGGCGAGACCAATTCGCAATGATCAGTTTTTATAAGGGCTTACTAAGTCCGACTAGTTTATGAAATGTTAGAGAGACAGGGAAACGTCTCGGTACACCTACGAGAACACAGCATCGATGACACTAGAGAAAGGTCGCTTAAAAGTCACTAATAAGGAACCTTCGGAGGACTTATTAAAGAGGTTGAGGACAGTGGACGAAGCGAAAGCGTCATGGAGAGCGTTTGGTGTTCCATTTGCTCTGATTAAGTGTGAAGCTAAAAAAATTAAGTCCAACTGAGCAAGTACAGTCCAAAGAATTTATTGCTATCAAGGAAAAAGGAAACGTAGAACGTTTTAAATAAACAATTCGCAAAACTAATATATATTTTTTTCAATATACATATTTTCAATATATTACTAAGGACAGATCTACAGATTAAAGGCAATCTGATTGAATGTGATCGGTTTTGTGTTAGTAGTTCAATTATGATTAAAGATTTTTTTATTTATTGACGTTTTAAAAAAAAGTATTTTTTTTCAGTCTTTTTGTTCAGTCTGTTAGACAGACCGAACCTAGTGTTAAGACACCTTCCCCACTTTTCGCCTAATTTTTCGAGAAATTGCGTATGGAATGGCGAAACTCAACGCCGAGCTTTTGCCTTTTTTGCGTGAAATGGGAGCTTTTTTTTGGTGCCAGAGCGAGGAAACGAAAATGAGTGACGATCGAACCTACAACCGTCAATTTACAATAACACCCTTGCATCTCTGCGCCACGACGGCCTCAATATAAATATTTTTTCTTATTACTCAACCAACAGCTATTAAAAATATTTAAGAAATTATTAGTTATTATAGCAATGAAATGTTTCTTAATTACAGAAGCACAATAACATTGAAAGAGACTTGTACTAGCGTCACAATATTTGTACGTATACTATATAAGTTACGTTCTTACAATATTATTCGACGCGTACATAAAAAGCACACGGCGTCCGTCTGTCTGCGCCATCAATGAAGATATCGAGGACAATGAGTTGTCAGCCTTTTTAAATTTATAGCGTATTTTGTTCTAAACTAACATGGTTGTGGTCAAATGTAGACCACACAGAATATCGCGAAATTTATACAGTATGTTCACTTTTGATATGTATCATTGATTTAAATAGTTACACACCATTTACTTAATAGTAGCCTTAGAATAGGTTTATATTAATTATATAGTACGTAACTGTTATAACTGTTTTCTGTTGTTTATTGTGTAAGGACGAATTACCTAATAACGATTGTTATATTGAAGTATATTTTATAAAATAAAAAGTAATGTTCGATCTTATAAAAGTCATATAAAATATATACTTAAAATTAACAATTATAAAAAACGACAAGAAAGTCAATAATGACTTTCATTTGAATACATTTTCAAGCTCTATCCTGCATATAGCAGGGTTAATAAACTAGTGTAAAGACATAATATTCCACAATTTTCAATGTGTGTTGAATGGCGGCACTCAACACCGCGCTTTATTTTGTCTTTTAAATATATTACGTATTTCCTCAAACTTTTACAAACAGATAGACGGACCGCCACCTAAGCTACACATTTTATTTTCGTAAATTTAACCCCCTGTATAACTTTACGTTGCCCATTGATAAAACTCAGGCATTTCTCGACAAGCGTAGTAATCGACAAGTACAATACTATAAGAAAAAACATGCGAAGCTTATAAAGTTGTCACGCTTTTAGGAAATTCCTTTAAATCTTATTGAAATACACTAAACTTTGTGTTTGGAAGATTTATATGATTTTTATATAGAAATTAGAATTTACTATGACTCGAGTCCATTAAAACGAAATTCGTGAATGGGTAGGTTTTTGAATATGATAAATAAGTAAACTTTTAGTATGAATCTTTATAAATGTTTTAAGTATCGAATTACACATAATAAAGCTATTTATTAAGTAACACATATTTTAAATATTTAAATGTAATTAATATGGTGATTGGTGATATTTAATCTCATCTCAATAAATAATATAAGGACAGAAAGAGATACTAAATATTAAATGTTCTAAGTACCTATTACAATACAATTTTAGGCTTTGCGCTTATTCCCGAATAGCAGGGTAGACAGAGGAACCCGTTCCCCATTTATGCCCGATTTTAAGACATTGTCCCAATTGGTGTTGAGTGGCGGAATTTAACACTGCACATGGTCTACAACAGATAAATGAAAATTGAAACTTGTCAAAATCTGTATGTAATATATTTTCTTAACATTTTGAATGAACCTTACCATCTTTATCTTTCTACTTATTATACTTAGAACAATAATAAAAAATATTTGAATTATTCTCGTGTTTCATTCTGCAATCACGCATAATCTTTTAACTTTAAAATGCAGTAATTTTGTGAGACAATCTAAACCTAGTGAAGGTACTATGTGTTCTCTTCTTAACTATATGCAAAATATTGTATGTTTAATAAGGCAAATCTCATTCAATCTGTCCCTCTATAAGTGACAAAATCAAACACTAGAGTACTTATTTACTAAGTGTGGAATAACACTTTAAAAATGTTTAAAAATATCAAACACTAGAGGTTTATATGGAACTATAATCTCTTTCACTCACTCTCTCTCTCTTACTAACTCTTATTTCTTTTCCAAATAAATCTAATAGGTGGCTTCTATAATATAATTCTTTTATGCGTGTGTAATTGTAATTCTCGTGGATGTTAATCGCTGTGAAAGACTTTAGATTAAGAAGGATATCTAGTATACCTAATGGTCTTCATGAATTGTTATCAGAACGGTGTCATAACACCTCGTAATCATTTCTTAAATGTTTTTGTTGGAAAGTGTTTAAGGAATTCAGGAAAAGTGTCAAATGGGAGCAGAATGTCATAACACTAGGTTCCTCCTGCCTACCCTGCTATGTGCGGGAAATGGTATGAAGGTATTAAGCTTCGATGACATAAAGACCGGAAACACGTAGACGTAGTAGACAGTCACGTACTTCAAAAGAGTACATGAGTCAAAAAATATTATTTATATTTTTTCACTTTTAGTCACTTTTGTAACGGAAATAAAAATATTAAATTGTATAACGGCATATCGATCACTCAGGCCCGCAGTATAAAGGCGTGCTCAAAAAACATCGAAATACTCAAAATTAAAAAGTCAAAATCTTGATGTATCGATCTTTAGAATTAGCCCACCTGTGCCTATATTACAGACTAGAGGGCGCGCGCGGCTTCGCCCGCTTATTAGGAGTGAATTCTAAAAAAACCACGAAACACGTGTTCAATGAAATATTTTTAAGAGTCTGAATTTCAAATTTTATAAAAATCGGTACAGATTATTTTTTTTTTTCATACAAACTTTCAACCCCTATTTCATCCCTTTAGGGTTAAAATTTTTCAAATTCCCTTCTTAGTGGATGTCCAGAATATAAAAATAAACATCTGCCCAAATTTCACGTTTCTACCATCAGCGGTTACGGCTGTGCGTGCGTCTTACCTCAGTCAGTCAGCACAAGTCCTTTTATATATATAGATGATGACCTCTTTTCAAAAAAAATATTATAGCATACGCAATTCACTATATATTTTTAAGTTTTGCATTTTTAATTTTCATTTTTGTGATTTTTATATTTTCAGAGATTTAAACAACGGTCATAAATGCAATTAAATTAATCAGCTTCATGCTGTATCACGCACATCAGGATAAGCAGAGCGAACCTATGGTTAAGACACTCCGTTCGGTTCTGAAAAGTGGTTCCACCGAATGTGTGGAATGAAGGTGGCCGAAGGTGTGAATGGTGTAACTCAACACTAGAGCAAAGAAATAAAAATATATTTTTTTTATAAATATATCTTTACACGTATGGGGATCGAACCTACAACCAGTCGCGTTTACAGTCACACTTTGTGACCCTGCGCCACGACTGGCCTCACATGGAAATAGAAATTATAGTTCTAAAAAATAACAGGGAACAGGGCGCCTAACACTAGGTTCCCGATTAATTTTGTGTGCGGCCCTGATGACCATACGTGCACGAGGCTAAAAAAATATCTTATTTCACCACACATTACAAGTCACTGAACAAATTCTGTTAACTTTTCGGCGTTTGAATAAGAATTAATATGATATACCTACAACATTTTACTAAGTGAAAACTTTGTGGTTTAATATTCTCTACTCAAATTAACCTTTATTTTATTTCATACTATATGAAATAAAGTAAAGCTCATCTATGTAATTTTTTTACACTTTCGAATGATATAAAAATGTAGATAACGAAAAACAAAATACGGATTTAGCAGGCTTATACTATAAGCCGATGACGTCATTTTACATTCAAAATTAAGAATTCTTTTCCTATATAAATATACATATATTAAGAATTCTATAAATTTCTAAATAATTATTTACTATATAAGCAAATTATACAAATAATTTGTTTCGGTCACAATTTTTTTTGTTTCACTCCTTATTTCGCATAAAGTAATAAAGAAAGTAAAGACCAGAGGGATCTCAGTATTAAGATACTCTGTTCCCTACTTTCCGCCTAATTTTAGAGAAATTGTCTGTTAAATGGCGGGTCTCTACGCTTTTTTGTCTTGGAACCAGAACAAGGAATTCCAAATAATTCTTTCCCCCGAGTGAAATAGAACCTATCTATTTACAGTCAGATGCTGTGCCGCTGCGCTACGGCGGCCCACAATTTAATTGTAAATATATATTTTTTTCATCTTCACGCTGTATCCCGCACACAGCAGGGTAGGCAGAGGGAATCTAGTGTTAAGACACTCCGTTCTCCACTTTCCGCCGAATTGAGTGGCGGAACTTAACGCCGCCCATTTCCTTAACACCAGAGCGAAGAAATGGAAATATACATTTTAAATAAATATTTCATTTCCTCCAGTGGACATCGAACCAACAACCAGTAAACTAATGGGAGTAACACCAACAACCATTGATTAAATGCACATTGAAGAAGTATTACGAGATACGAGGTTACGAGTCTATATTGTCTCGTAATAACTTCTACATCTACGTAAAATATAAAAAAAAATATTGTACAAATAAAAAAATTGCATTAACTTTATTAAAACGCTGGCAATCATTCCATCATGTGACACCAAAAATTGACAGATCGCACCAAATCCACGATTCTTTGGGAAACTGTCCAAAGCACCGCAATCAAATCTATTGTATTTGAATAATATCTACTTGTTTAGATTGATGCTTTCGATCAAATTTTGCGGACTTTTTGTGATAAACTAGGAAATGTATGTTATTGTACCTAACAAAATCAACTTTGAACGAAATTGTTAAACTATTGTACTGTTTGAGTGATTTATTAGAGTAGAAAATTTAAGCGCTTGGACTGTATTAATTAAATTTCATCCATCGTGGCGTAATGGCCCAGCATCTTAATATAAGCGCGACGGTTGTGGGTTAGAATCTCATTTGCGATAATAAATTAATTTTATTTTCTTGTTCTTGTAACCAGTTTCGAAAATTGGGTTTAAATTGGTTATCGACAGAGTGAAGCTTTTTAAGGAAAAAAGGAACCCTTGTTGTCTGTCCGTCTGTCTGTCAAGACTCTTTATCTCAGGAACGCTTGGAAATATGGGATTGAAATTCAAATCATATACTTAGATCTATGGTGTAATATACCATGATTTCCTGATAAAAAACGTGTTTTATATTTACTTAGAAAAAATATAATATAAAGATTTAGCCGTTTATATGGCAAAAATCCCGTACTCCGAGACTATCAAGAGAATCAAAATTCATAGGGCCCTTCTAAAGGTCCCGAAGGTCTAGCATCTACATATAGTATTAGTTCAGGAAAAAATCTGAAAACTATACATTTGTGGTAAAAATAATAGAAAATTATTTCTAGTTAAGCTAGAATTATGAAATTTGTTAGTTAGCGTCTACAGGTATTAGTTCAGGAAAAAATCTGAAAGCTATACATTGGTCGTTAAATACTAAAATATCATAGTCTTAAAAAGGTGGCAAAATTTTATATTAAAGCCGAAACTTCAAGTAAGATATCAAATGAAAGAATTCTGGTTAAGCAAAGCCTGAATTTCGGAAAAACTATGTGTAAACTTACTAAAACTTATAATATACTATGCTTAAAATATATGTATTCTTAACATTTGTGTCTTAAAAATAAATTCGTCATATTGATAATAGTCACAATGGGTCTCTATATATTCGCATTGTGCATCGCGTGTATGTAGCACATAAATCCAGAACCGCAACAATCGAAACCATTAAAACAAACACGCTAGCAGCTGCGAGGGCCGCGACCACTCGAGCATGGCGCTCTGCCCCCAAGCCCGCCTCCGGACGACGCACAAAAATCAACATAAATAACATTACACACCCCTATCTCAAAGATACACAACTTAACACACAAAAGAGCAACACTACAATTGAGATACACAAAAAAATATATTCTATGAGTATAGATATAAAGATTACAATTCTTGTATGGGCCTTTGAGTCATATGCCAAAAACTTAAAGCCAACTTTAAGTGTGCAACAATTGAAAAATATTTCGTCTCTTTCATTCATTCAATGGTATCGGTTATCCCTCTACTTTTGGGCGCTTTTATTAAATTTATTGTTAAAGAAATGTATATAAAAGTTGTTGAAACGAGAAAGGGTCCCAGTCTGCCACTTGATCGTGTGTGAGATCATCCTAATAGTTTTCACGAAAATGCTATCTGTACAACAAAATTATTCAAGACTTTTTAGGCCTTGGGATGTGAGTGATGACAAAAATGAAGAACGAAGTAAAATTTGTGATAAAAGTAAAATAAGAGTAACCGATCTGAAGAAAATAAAAGATGAGAAACGTGAGAGTCGTCTGAGAAAAATACGCGGTACATTTAAGAAAACCGACAGTAATAATTATCAAGATGACACTGTATCTACGACAACTTTAGATAACGAAGACGACAAACATACAAAAGTGGAAATTAAAAAATCTATAGACACTTCGGATTCACCAGTAGCAAGTCTAAGCATGTGTTGCGACAGATTACTTGAAGAACCAAGAAACTCTATCAAAAAAGAAAAGGCCTCAGAAGTCCAGAAAAGTCCATTGGAAACTCCGCCTCAACCACATATGTTTCCACCAAACACTCTACCACCAAATATGTATGGTCACAATTATATTTCCGAATATATGTCAACGGATATTGCTACTACGCTTGGCGTCCCTCCGACTGACCCTCTCTTACTAGAATCATTAGCGCAGGGATATGCTATGGAACTAGAATACGCAAGAATATTACACCAAGAAAACGAAGCGAAACTATTAAATGCACGAAAGCAGAGGCCAAAGAAGTATAAATGTCCACATTGTCAAGTTGGATTCTCTAACAACGGTCAACTAAAAGGTCATATTCGGATCCACACTGGAGAAAGACCCTATAAATGTGATGAAAAGAACTGTGGAAAGAGTTTCACAAGAAATGAAGAGTTGACCAGACATAAGAGGATACATTCAGGAGTGCGACCGTATCCTTGTCCCACTTGTGGCAAGAAATTCGGAAGAAGAGACCATTTGAAGAAACATACTAGAACGCATTACCTTCAAGCCGAACGTATGATGCCTGTATTTGTGCCTTTGTCTGCGGTACCACATGTTAACGGTTTTCCCTATCTATATGGATATTAAAAAACTAGATCAATTGAATTATTTATTAGGCTGTTTAAATTGTGACTTTTGTAGGTATATTTAAAGAAAAAGATGGAAAAGAATAATTTTGATAGAACAAATTATTTAGTAATAATTGTATTTTTGTAAATAGGAATGTGTGCAACAATATTTTTACAATGAGAGAAATTAAGGAATAAATTTTATATTTTAAAATTACATTTTGTTTTACTTTAGCAACATCTTAACATGGTATAAGTATAATTGGTATAATAAAAAGAATTTAAGTGACATAAGAAGTTCTGCTAAGATTTTATTTTGGCACACATGGCTATGCACTTGCAAATGTGTAAATTTTATAAATCTTTATTTTAATAATATAAATCTTTTGTAAAGAAAATATTTAGTCTGTCTATATCTATATTAATAACATTAGATCTAGAATGAATAGAGGAAGTCTTTGGCCATAAATAAAAGTTTTAAAAATATTACAGAGTAGTAGTCAGTGTTCCTTAAAATTAATTTTTATCAGAAACAATTACGTGGAAAACTTAGTAAAGTTTACAAAGTTCCGAGCACTTATTAAAAAGTTGCAGCTTTATCACCGTGTAAAAGTTTTGAATTGAATATTGCTGCAACACGCGGTTAGTTGCTCTAGAAAAGTAGTTTTTTGAATTTTTTGTTTTGTTAATGGACAAACGTTATGTTTAATTGATAAAACAAAATTATTTTATTAGTTTAGTTTAGGGGCGCCATAGTACACACGTACCGTGTTTTGTTGCAAACGTGACGTGAACTCAGTTATATTCATTTTCTCAACCAGTACTGTTAACCAGACAAAATGAGGTGTTGAGTTCTGCCACTCAACACACAATGTCCCCAAATGAGACGGTGCGTGGAGTACAGAGTGTCTTAACACTAGGTTTTCCCTGTTAAATTTTCTATATGAGCGATACAACGTGAAGCGAACAAAAAGTAGTGGCAATCAATATATGCTTGATAAGGTTTAATTTTAGTTTCATATTGATACAAAGAAATGGTTATTTCGCACGACGCCATGTTGACGCAACCGTAGCGTATTTGCAAAGTAGGTACCTATATCTGAGGCAAACAATGAACGTAACTCATCCCCAATTCATTCACGTTGTTTATTTCACTTAAAATGTGAATGTGATTCAGTCTTTAGCTACGCCACAAACAAAGCTATATTTATTTAGAAAACGTATAAAATTTTTAAGTAGTTGGTCTCGAACCCGCAACTCCTGGAACTGGACCAGGCATACGACATAGCCATGTGTGCCTGGTCGGTTTCCAGGAGGCGCGAGTTCGTTTTGTTAACTAGACCGGGGAAATGAAAATTGTTTAAATAGACTTATTCTCCAAGTGAAGATTGAATCCACAACCGTTATGTTTACACTTAGTCACTGTACCACTGCACCACGATAGCCTCTAACTTATTACTTTACTGTCATATAAATATTACTAGTTTTATAAATATAAATATAATACCTTTTTAGAAATATCTTTATATTAAGGGCAAAATTCAATATATCTGTATAAAAACTCTATGGAGCTCAGTATAGGCATCGATCGATCGATACATCATCCAGCAAAAAAAAAAGTTACGCAAGTAAAATTGAAGTTTAAGAACGGACTTCCGGTCATATATGAATGCGTACAGACAGACAATTAGCCGTTGTTAAATATTTTGACTCCGCGCTTTGTGACACACTTGTGAGTTAAAAAGATTTTTGAGAAATTTAAAGGCATTATGTGTTATACAATAATGTTGTATAATTAATTGTAATACGATTATTGACAGTTTTATAGGTGTGAGTTGTTAATTTTTACGTCATATAGAGATTTTTTCGTAGCTTCCCGCTGTACTCCGGGTATACTAAGGTAGGCTTAGAGAATCCAGTGTCAAAACACTCCACTTTTCCCCTTTTGCAATGGAAATAAAATACTTTTTATTCATAACGATTATACGCACTTATAATGTTTGTCTATGTATTAAAATTATTAAATTAAATATCACTTCATCTAACAAGAATAATATTAACCATATATCTACTAGTTGAATATATATAATAGTTATTGAAATTTATACACAATTAATACAAAATTCACAGACATAGAGACAGGCGTATATATTTTATACAATCATGATCAAATACAAACTCTATATACATTTTATGTACACAAATGGTACTCGCTACCTAATTATATTTAAAATTAAACGCTTTTTAAGAAGATAATAAATAATTTAATATAGCTTCCAAAACATTTTATTTTCCCACGTACCAACATTGCGCATTATATGGCAAAACTCGGAAGTCCGTTTGACTAACACTCAGCATGACTCCTTTATCTGTCCCTTACCAATATTTTATAATTCTGCAAATTTAATCTGTCGTTACATGTAGGTACAGTACGCTAAAAAGTCGCGACCGCCCTTGCCTCAACCGCCTTGATTTTAGGATATTACTTATGATCTTTTTATTCTTGCGGAAATATTAAGAAAAAGTCTAAATTCAGAGCGGTCACGACTTGTTGGCCTTACTGTGATAAGAATATATATATATAATATATAATTTGCAATTCTTTATGAAAAATAGTGATACGTTCAAGTCTTCCACTGCTCGCTATTATTTTAAAATATCACTTATGGTATTATTTATTACTATAATCATAATATGGCTCCCAATTGAGGTCATCGTACAGCTGTGGGACAATGTTGGGCAGTAAACTCAGTGTAATGAATTTTCTTTACCTCGTTCTCGCTCGCTCTGATAGAACCATTTTTCCATAAATATACTAAAATAATATTAATAAAATATTCGTACAGTTCTAGCGGGCGAAGCCGCGCCGGGTCTACTAATTTATCAATAAAGGGCAAAAATAATTATTAACAAGTTTTTTCTATCTATCACTATCAGCTTCACGTTGTATCCCGCACACTGCAGTGTAGGCAGAGGGAACCTAGTGTTAAGACACTCCGTTCCCCACTTTCTGCTGAATTCTGGAGGCATTGCGTGTTGAGTGGCAGAACTCTACGCCCCGCTTGTTCTCGACACCAGAGCGGAGAAGTGGAAATTTAAGTAAATATTTCATCTCCTCAAGTGGGGATCGAACCTACAACCAGTCGGTTTTACAGTCACACTTTGTGCCCCTGCACCACGACTGGCCTCGTTTTCTAGGTGATAAAAAAACTTGCCTTACTGTTAACTGTTTAGATTCTCACATCAAAAAAAATATTCCAAAAAGTGGTCACTGCGAAACAGGGTGTGACCGAGTTCGATCTAAAAAACAACTTTTTTGCCATCTTACATGCCAGTATGGGAAAATACTAAAAACTCTTTTCAAGATCAACCCGCCTACGAATTATACAAATTCGTTGAATAGAAAATTTATAGCGCTTATCGGATTTATTGGTTTGTTCTTAATAAAAAATAATTTTTCGGACCCTTTTGGGGCAGGTGAGTCGGCGGTTGAATGAACTTTTTTCCTAATATTAATGACGCAGAGTAAACATTTATTGTTTGCTTTATATTTTTTGTAAAATTCATTCATATAATAATTGTATTGTATATTTCGAATATGCGTCAGACAAATAAACGCTCTAAAGTTTTTACGTTTATACAACAAAATTGTAATGTTGATGGTTGAAATATAATTTAATAAGTTAAAATATTAACTTATTAGAGCTATAACAAGTATATATACTTGTATAATAGAAAATTTAAGGAATTTCCTTCAGTAGTGTTAGACACTCCGTTCCCATTAAGACAACGTTCCTCACTTTATTTTTATGAGATATATTTTAAAATTTAAGTACTATACTACAGCTTATACTTATCTGTGTCTTAAATACGGTAAGAATGTATCCTTTAATAACACATTATATACACGCATATGTGTTTATTATCCAGACTCAACTTTGTATTGACTTTTTTTTTAATTATTTAATAAGCTATATTTTAATTATTAAACATTTAATTATTATATTATATTAAGTGTATAATATAAAGTCTCATGATCATAAATTAGTCTTTACAACTGTCCATGGGAATTTCGGTCAGGTGGGTCATCACGCCTACGCTTTCAGCGTTATTACCTGCCTACTGTGCGGCTACTTGTTGTAGGTTAACCAAAGTTTACATATTTTAAGATTTTCCTATTTTTACATTTATTTATAGTATTTATTAAGTATACTATATGGAATATCTGCGCTATTTTAATTACATTACATACATTTTACGTTATTTAAATAATTATAATGAATTTTTATAACGCTTTATTTTTTGTACATTTATTTCTCGTTTACTACAAAGGCTACTACGTTTATTTTAATTTATTAATATGATGTTGAAATATAATAAGATTGTTATAGGTATGTAGTATTTAAATTAAATATTTAAAAGCAAGTATGTAACATATTTGTAAAATAGAAATAGTTGGTAGGTACACCCTACGCTAGTACAATCCAAAGCATTGCATTAACAATAGAAATAGTGCTATTACGAGCGGTCATTACGCTTCAAAAGCCATTCATGCCTCAAATTTAAAAAAAAGTTACAATTTTATTCTCACGGGGCCATTTTAAGTGGATTTTTGAGCAAATTCGTTACAGCGCAGGTTGCAGATATCAATTGCGCGCGCTTTTTGACATTGACATTGGGACAGGTTTTTTTTTTCAATTTTTAAAAAATGATCGATTCGATCCAATTTTTGTGTTTGTTTAGTCGACCTTTTTGACTTTTGCCACTTGTGAACACAGCTTTAAAGACTCCCACACTATACTTTTGTAATCTCTCGTTTTTAAATTTCAATAGAAAAAAATATTTATTTAAAAAAATATATACGCGCTGAATCAAGTAAGGCAAAAGTTTTGTTATACAATTATGTTTCAACAAATTAATGTAGTTTTTGCATAGATAATATTTTATTCAAAAAATATATTTTTCTCCCACAATTATTAGACTTACTTTGTTAACATTAAATAAAAATAATGTATTTTAATTTACAAATGGCGTCATTTCCCGTCCCCAATCGGAAGAGAGAGAAACAAAATGGCGACCACCCATCGAGATATTTGTCACGACGCTAATGATCACAGTGCTGCGGTTTTATTGTTATTTTTATACCACAAATCGATCTATTAACGTAAGTTACGTAAATGCACAAGGTATAAGAATAATACTCTTTAGTGGGAATTGGATAACAGAATATTTAGAATATACAATTAATGATTTTACAATCGAATATTCACGGATAAATGTATTTTTTTCTAAAGGAAGAATAGGGAACGAAGTGATACAAAATGTGAGAAAATTACTTATTAAATATATTTTTAAATGCGATGCTACCATCACATCGCGTGACGCTTTCGTGTAAGTGTACCTATACTTCTTTTAAAATGTAGCAACAACCTAAAAAGAGTTACTAGAAATATACCTACTAAAATGTAAAATATTTATAAAAGTATTTAAAATCCACAAGGTTTAAAAGTTTACAATTTAAATTCATTATTTATACATTAGACTTTGGTTAGTGGTTTAGTTTGGATAAACATTAAATGAAATAGATAATCTAATCGAAGCGGTAAAAAACGCGAAGCAACGGAGGTTAAAAGACAATACAAAAGTGTAATATTCCGAAATAAAAAAAAAATAAAAAACATATACTATCAATTTAGTTACGACCAATTTCTATATATAGTTGTTGATACAAATAAAATAAATTACTTAGCTGTATCTTCTCTTATTTATAAAACTACGTTTCAATTTCAATACTATCCTTTTTTTTTATTTGAGCAAAAACTAAGCATAAAACCAAAAAATGGTTATAAGCACTCTCTAATCAGTAATTATTTGAACTGAAAAAAATCTCGAGGTATTTATTACACAAAATAAATATATGTACATACTTATAACGAAAATAAATACTAAATTTCATTATTGCCATAAACAACAAAAAAAGTACTTTAAATGTTATTGTAGCTAGATAATTTAATATATTAAATTAAAATCACCAAACTAGTTGACAGCGTTCTACGAGTATAAATCAATCGTTCAACGATCCCTTTTGCTTTTGTTGCGAATGTGACCCCTTGCACAATAACTGCGGTTTGTCGTTAGTGCAGCGAGTAGAGACCACACAGGGGTAGTGGGTAGGTATGTCATAAATATATTGAAGCTTAATTCTGTTTAGGAAAGAAACTGCTTATTGTAACTTTATATGACTAAATATAGTTTGCTTTCTAGCTTCACCCTAGATCCCACGTACAACCCAGTGTTAGAATAATGCTCCCCACGCACCGCCAATTGTCGATGTATTCAGTGTTGAGTGAAATTCTTGTTATTCTTGTTACCAGAGCGAGAAATGAAAATAACTTATTGCCCAGAGTGGGAGTCGAACCCACAATCCTTGCAGTTACAACAGGTAGTCGCTATGCCGCGACTACCTGTTGTGCCGCTGCCGCTGCACCACGACGGTCTCAACTTATACCTACTATAGTATTAATGAGTACCTTATATTTTGCCTATAAGTTTTCTTCATGCATCATCCTATGTGCATTTTGGTAAGGAGATTATGAAGTAGAAAATTAAGAGTGGGTATATCAATGTCGTTTAATGTTATATCATTATTTATTTATTTTATTAATAGTAATATTAAATGATCCGCCTCCATTAGAAAGACAAATTTCAAATACTAAGAGACCAAACTAGACATAAAACTTAAGATTTTAATATTCCTTTTAATTTAAAAATAAAAAAAACAAATGTAAATTACTTCTTACATTTTTATTAAAATCAACATAACATATATTGAAGAATAAGTTCTAAGTAATTATCATTTAATAAATTAAAACTCATCATGTTCACCCTCTTTTATATAATTTATGTATTCGTCTAAAAGCTTCTTAACCTCGATACTTTGCTGATCTTCCTCATTCAGATCATTCACATGATCTTTTAACATTTCTAAGATTTTTGCAGATTGTAATTTTCCATAATAACTTCTTAAACAAAACGGCTTTACATTTTTCAGGAGATGGTATACAGATGGCTGTATTTCAAAGTCGTTTCTTTTGGATATTATTGCAAAGATATTCAAAAGTCCATTACACAAAGCCGGAGTCGAAATTTTATCAATTAAACCAATATTTTCATATAATTTCACAGTTTCAGAGTCATTTTGGTCTTTCTGAGACTTACTGCGCATTGACAGGTGTTCTTCTAATATATTATTAAACAAAACTAACAAGTTATAAACTACTGATGTGTCCAATTTTGTTACTTGATCGTAAAATAATTCTAGACCATTTAATTTCATAAGACGAGCCTGTATTTTAGGGTTATTTGGCAACCATTTGTTAATTATATTAACTGCATGAGTTTTAAGAAATTTGTTGTCCTTTTTAAATATATCTAAAAGTTTATCCATTATGTATGGCGGTAATAATTCCTTTGTAGTAACAGGGGCAACGTCAAACAAAGTTTTCAGTAAAACTAGAAGTTGATTTTTCAATGGATCATGCTTAATATTTGTTATCGAGTTAATAGTCTGATCTATTTCTTTATTATTAAGAATTTTATACGCATTTTGAGACGTTTTTAGTGAACCAATGAGATGGCTAAACTTTTTTGTTATTTTTTCATATAATTCTTTTATACGATCATTTGGGACGTCTCTATCGTATTTATCAGCTAGTGTAGCGAATTGTTTAATTTCTTCTATATTTTTATCGATGTCTTGAATTTCATCATTTGTTTGATAATTTACTGTGCTTGATTCTATTGAATCTATAATTAAAATCTATAATTAAAAACTTTCAAATCACTACTAAGTACTAACAAAATTATACTTTTAGTACAACTACTGATGCTTTTCTTAACTACAATTCGATATCGAGAATATTTCACATTCATTTTATTTATGTTGTCAACGTTTCACACAATGCTAATAATACTAGTACACTGAAATCTATAACTATTATTTGAACTTTCTGATTATAAATATGTTATTGTATTTTTTCTAATTTTGTAAATATTTTCGTTAAACTAAGCTACATAAAACAAAGTGCAAGAATACTAAATACGATAACATACATAAATGTGTAAATGCGACAGATTGTTGGTTCTATTTAAAATCGAGAAAACTAAATATTTAATATTTTCAATCGATCTGGTGTAAGCAAAGCGCGTCGTTGATTTCTGCCACTCTATACACAATGCTTCCAGAATTCGGCGGAAAGTGGGGAAGCGGTGTGTCTTAACATTAGGCCTACCCTCCTATATGCGGGATACAGCGTGAAACTAAAAAAAACTAATTAATTATATTAAAATCAAAAATCAAATCAGCTTCACGATGTATCCCGTACACAGCAGGGTAGACGGGAACCTAGTGTAAGGACACACCGTTCTCCACGTGCCGT
This sequence comes from Heliconius erato x Heliconius himera, assembly GCA_013421005.1. Lineage (NCBI taxonomy): Eukaryota > Metazoa > Arthropoda > Insecta > Lepidoptera > Nymphalidae > Heliconius > Heliconius erato x Heliconius himera. The sequence continues at coordinate 59,818 of JAATLQ010038285.1, forward strand.
CGAGTTTTGGAGGCATTGCGTGTTGAGTGGCGGAACTCAACGCCTTTGCCTCGACACCAGAGCGAAGAAAGGAAAATATAAATATAAGTAAATATTTTATCTTCTCGACAGGGGATAGAACCCACAACCAGTCGATTTTACAGTCACACTCTGTGCCCCTGCGCCACGACTGGCCTCTTATAATAAAATTATTTGTATTATTATTTTTTTTTTAATAGAGACTTGGTACTTAGATTACCTTCCATTCCTATACTATTTTCCACTACGTCTTCTGCTAACGACGATCCTATAATTAGATAAACTAGAAGTAAACTCGAAATCATTCTTATTTACTAAGCCTTACAATAATATATGAACTATTTCACTGTTTAAACAGGACAGTTAGACAGTTTTTTGACATTATTATATTTTTCACTTTAAGAAACAAAAACAGGCCAGTAATATATGTTTATATAATAATTCCTTGGTTTAAAAAATAATAAAGCTAATAAACAAAAAAAATACTTCTTAGGGTTCTGTGAGTCAAAAGGAAAAAATGGAACTCTTATAGGATCGCTTTTTTATCCATCTGTCAAGATCGTTTATCTCGAGATCGCATCATCATCATCAAGCTGAAATGAATACCAAATATTCAGGTCCACAGTCCTATGGAGCACAGAAAAATGTAAATCTCAAGTCAACGCAATCAAAAGATACAAACATTTATGCTTCGTTTTCTTGCATTTCACAAAATTCGCCGCGTCATTAAAACCTATAGAGTACATCCCATAGACCTACAGTTATGTAATTTAGCAAGAAGTGAGAACTTACAATACAAATAAAGGAAAAAATAAGTGAAAATTTAAGGGTATAGAAAATAGAAAGAGTCATTACAAATTTATAATAGCAGTTCATACAAAATGAGTGCCCACGCAAACTTATAACCGCTTTACTTTTGAACAGATCTGTTAGGTAATTTTTTTTTTATTATTTATCGGGAATATTTTTTTTCTGGGGTAAAACATTATTCAGAAATGAGCACCGACGCCCGTACGTCTAAATTTATTTGGACAATGTTAACGATGGAAATAAATTATTTTATCATTATAATACTAACTTTAATATATTAAAGATTTTTTTACCTACAAATGCAATCTTCTACCATAAGAATATAATATAAGTATTTAATACAATACATTTCTAAACGGAAAGAAAAGATTTAAAATGACGCATATGTCATACTGTAATATAAGTGAAGTTCAAAGACTTGAAAATATTATTATCGGTATTTCATATGGATAACCTTGTAGTTTTTACTTTATGTGAGGATAAAACATGTTGCTGCCTATCTCTCCGTAGCACCGCCGTCCTAATATCTGTAGTAAGTTTTGTAAGTATCATCTATATATATAAAAGGACTTGTGCTGACTGACTGAGGTAAGACGCACGCAGAGCCGTAACCGCTGATGGTAGAAACGTGAATTTTGGGCAGATGTTTATTTTCATATTCTGGACATCCACTAAGAAGCGAATTTGAAAAATTTTAACCCTAAAGGTATGAAATAGGGGTTAAAAGTTTGTATGGATTTTTTTTTTAATCTCTACCGATTTTTATAAGACTCTTAAAAATATTTCATTGAATACGTATTTCATGATTTTTAAGAATTCACCCCCTAAGGGTTCAAATAAGGGTTTGAAATTTTTATAAAAAATTTATATTTTTATAAAAAATTAAATTCAGACTGTTAAAAATATTTTATTGAACACGTGTTTCGTGGTTTTTTTTAGAATTCACTCCTAATAAGCGGGCGAAGCCGCGCGCGCCCTCTAGTCTCTTATAAAGAGAGTCGAATACAGAATCTTATTATTACTTTTTTTTGTGGCCAGTAGTGGCGCAGAGGTACAAAGTGTGACTGTAAAACCGACTGGTTGTGGGTTCGATCTTCACTCGAGGAAATAAAATATTTATTTAAAATTTATATTTCCATTTCTTCGCTCTGGTGTCGAGGCCAAGCGCAGCGTTGAGTTCTGCCACTCACACACACGCAATGCCTCCAGAATTCGGAATAAAGTGGGGACAGAGTGTCTTAACTATTAAGACTTAACACTAGGTGCCCTCTGCCTACCCTACGAAATTGAAAAAAAAATATATTAGTTTTGCCCATTTTTTGGTTTTGTTGGTAGGCCCATTGAAGGAATTTTCATATTTTGCATTTATCCTATATAATTGAATTGCCATAATAATTTATATTTAATGCACCGTTGAGAATAAATTTATCGTTTGAAAAAGGCCAAACGTGAAGAACCACTGCTAAATAACATATAATACTGTGTAGTGACTTTTCACATTACTATTGAAGCAAATATGGAAACAAAAATATATTTAATATGATAGGTCTTAGGATAGAACCGACAACCATCACGTGTGCACTCAGAGACATTCCAAGCCACGTGTTATATAAAATAATATTTTTCAGATAAGTTGCCTCTTCGATGTTTTATTCAGTGATTCGAATTCAGATGACAGCTGTATAATGAAAGAATATGTAGAGACGCTAAAGACGCTGCTACTCACTGTGTTTCAGATGGCGAACATGTTACTGTTACTTGGCTGTATTTTTGTAAGTTCTTGCTTTTTACCGTTTTTGTAGCGTTACGCTGTATTTTTGTGTTAAGCCACTCCGTTCCTATTAAGAAAGTTCATTTCCCCAGTTTTCGACGAATTCTGTCACAACCCGTCGTGTTTACAGTTTTTGTATCCCGCACACAGCAGGGTGGGCAGAGGGAACCTAGTGTTAAGACACTCCGTTCCCCACTTTCTGCCGAATTCTGGAGGCATTGCGTGTTGAGTGGCAGAACTCAACGCCGCGCTTAACCTCGACACCAGAGCGAAGGAATGGAAATATAAATTTAAGTAAATATTTAATTTCCTCGAGTGGGACATCGAACCCACAACCAGTCGGTTTTACAGTCACACTTTGTGCCCCTGCGCCACGGCTGGCCTCAGATATACCTACGAATTACAATAATCAGTATACAATTAAAATAATTCTTTTTCTTCTAATTTTAATAAAAGTGAAATTGCTTTCTTTCTGTTAGAAGATTAATTTAAAATGTTACAGGAAAATTCATTATTAATACAAGTGTATATATGGTACATGCTGGGTTTTATAGTGATAGGATTCATCTCGGCCATACTTGAATTCTGTCTCCGTACTAAAGTTGAAGGCATGTGGAGCTTCGCTGCTTTTGTGCCGGAAGTTATATTCTTATTTGGTAAATTGTTGAATAATCCGTTATTGTTTTTAATTTACTTCAATCCCTCATAAAATCAGCTTTACGCCGTATCTCACACACAGCAGGGTAGACAGAGGGAACCTATTGCTAAGACTGGAGCCATTGCGTGTTGAGTGACGGTACTCAACGCCGCGCTTTGCCTCGACAACAGAGAAATATTTCATTTCCTCGAGTGGGGATCGAACCCACAAGCAGTCGATTTTATTGTCATACTTTGTGCCCCTGCGCCTCGTTATTTTTTAAATCCCTCAAAATCAGCAAAGTATACTAAAGAAAAGTTATTGGTAAGATACTCCGTTGTCCACCTTCCAACTAAATTCGAAATCTATTGTGACTAATCAGGTTTAACTAGTGGTTTAGTTAACAGCATTTTTAAAAAGTTATTCCAAATTTTTGACAGAAAAATACTTATTATTAAACGTATAAAAAATTTATCGTAGCGGTATTTAACCTCCAAGTGCTCTGACCACTAAGACATTTTCTCATCAAAACGTGTACGTTGTTACACCTTATTTATGTTGTTACTGTCTCGTAAGATGTAAGCGCGCGTATAAGATTTTTGAAGTAGCTTTATGAAAACGTATGGCTTAGTAGTCAGAGCGCTTGCACGGCTTCAAAAAGCATTCAACTTCCGCCACGTTCAAGCTTTCTAAATTCATACGTTTTCTAAATAAATAAATATAACATTTGTTTTACTTTTAAATGTTAGTATATTTGTCTTTATACGCTTACAGGGTAAAACATACTACATGTCTGTTCCACATATTTAAGAGATATCGCGCGTTGGGTGGCAAAAACCAACTCTGCCCTTAGGCCAAAGTTCGTTCCCCTGAACGAAAATATTTTAAACATAAAAATTATTCCAAAACGAAATTAGATGTAGAAGGTATAAGTTACTAAATATTTATATTTTTTGGTAAATTTAATTATGATGTTTCAGTATTATTTCGATGTCTGTCTCTGGTGGATGATTACAAAAAGCATCTGGACAAGGATTGAGTAAAGTTTACGCGTTTCATAAATCTTTTCATTTATATGACATTATGATTAAAATAAAAAAAGACAATATTTAATTATATTGCAAATAAATATCTTGTTTTAAAACTAATTTAATCTATTAACCAATTGAAGTAAAGTGGGAAAAATAAAATCACATATTATTTTCAAATACTTGTTTTTCGTTTAATATTTTTGTACTATCTACTATATACATGGTGTTCATTAAATATCTATAGAAAAACGTGTAACAAACGTAAAACTAACGTACAACTAAATAGAAAATCTTCGCCATCGGACTTTCATAAAAAAAAAACTTAAAACCGGCAATTAAGCCCTTCATTTAAAAAATTATATACAATTCCTTTCGTAATACACGTGGTGTATGTCTGTCCGTGTCATCCGTTACAAGTGCGAAAAGGACAAAACATTAACATTATGACTAATCAGTATTTCATATAACAAAGGCAGGCCAATAACTTCGAAGAACATGGTCGTATCTGAAAAAGGAATAAAAGAGCTTTTTAAAGATATTAAGTTTACTTTAAACAATTCATTAAATATAAATTATAACTATATTTTAGTTGGTGTAGTTTTTTTAAGATATTGCCGTTTGTTTATCTTTCAAAGGCTCCTTTATTAAGTTACATCATGTTATTTGCTTTATTTAGATTTAAATAAATTTGCATACTTCTCTTTGATTAAAAATATAAAACAAAAATTATCGTTTTGGTAATATATTTCTAATCAAATTTCATGAAATAATTTTTTTTAAAAAAAATCATGAAGTATTAATGTTTCAGAAAAAAAAAGGAAAATTTATATTTATATTTTTTAAAGTATATCGAATGTATTGATAAAACTATTCTATCAATACAATTGATTTCTTATTTATTTCGTGTTTTATATACGTTGTTCTATCGAAGTTATTGCTAAAATCCGTCAGCCATTACACGACAATAATAAAAAATATATTAATCTAATTCCATTAAAATTAACTAACTTCATTATTATGAACTGAGAAAAATATTTTACATTTAAATTAGTTGCTGACAAAAAATGTTACATTTTTAACTTACAAAGCAAACATTTTTTTTAATATAAATATATTTACTAAATGACCACAAAACAACATTGTAAGAACGTCGCGAAGAAAATCTTTAATTCAATTAATGTATTATTGGACATATTATTATTTATATTAATTACCACCATTTAAGCACCAATTATATATTATATTTGTTTATGGAAATAATGTTTACAAAAGAATTCAAAGAATTTCAAGAAGACGTTATTACAATGTTGTTTTTTTTCTTGTTAAAATAAATCAGTATAGCAAAATGACTTCGACAAATTGTTACTAATACATATATATTTATAGGTCCAATGAGTAGGAACATATGTAATGTACAATCTAGGTTTAATATTATAAAATTGCCAAATCGGTCCTATCTGTTAATGACAAATATAAATAGAGTTAGAATTGTTTAAGTTAGAATCGAATCTGCGACCTTAACGTCGCCACACAGCCTTGCATAGATTTTGTGTAAATGAGATTTTTAGTGTGATAAGTAATAAGCAAATTTTGTGATGATTTACGAATAAAAGAGAGACGCAGAAAAATTAAACATATAAGAAATAAAATCCTATATACTAGTATAACACTCAATTGAGATGAGACATAAATAAAAAGTTAAAAAATCATAACATATGGTGTTATGTTTAATTTTATAATTTATAAACTGTAACTTTTTCCCCTCAGTATTATTAAAACGCAACAATTTTGAAAATGAACCTTAAAGTTTGTCTACAATTAGTGATGAGAATTTTAATCGACCATTTTATTATGCATATATTTTATATCCTTAAATAAAGCGAGGTGGAAATTACATACAAACCAAATAATAGATGTGTTTAAAAAAAATTCAAAGTCTTACTATTTTAAAGTCAGTCGGTACAACAGTATGAAGTCCAAATAACATAATTCTATTTACCAAAAAAACTCCATAAGCTGTCGAAATCATTTAAGTTTGGTTGGTATAGCCTGTTTTTTATACAATGATACAGTACGGTCGACAAATCATGGCCGCCCTGAAATTAGGCTTCTGAACTTCAGCGCATTGTACACTCGGGAAGAAAATAATAAAAATAAGAATAATCCTAAAAATAAAATTTGCGCAGCCATCTACAGCTAACTTCAGGGCGGCGGAGTTCCTTTGGTGTCGTTATATGCACTTTATACTATACACAACATTCATTTTTGATCTCTCGATTCTATTGAATTTGTTTACATTCTTTTATCGATTACAAAAGGTACAAAACTATTTCAATTCTAATTGGTTCTGTTACATCACAATATTTTGATATAGTCACTATTTATTAAAAATGCTGAATGTTCAACAAAGTGACATTGCGAACTCGGCCACATCGGATTTTAAAAAACGAGTGCAAAATGTTACGAAAAACATAAATAAATGCTTTAAAACTTATCCCTCTTATCAAAATTTCTAGCAATTAAATAAAATACTATTTAAATGGTTTGTTTACAAAAGCGACGACAAATTTAAAGAAAATCTTAAAAAAAAAATTATCAATGGCGTCTTTAGTGATTATAAACTTATCACTTGCAAATCGTGTAACCATATCACTTTGCGTACAATTATCGTATGGCAGTAAAAATGTATATAAAATTTTATTTATGAATATTGATTGATTAATTTGTATCACATATTTGATAAACTGCACAATATTTCATAACTTTTACATATATTTATGTATATTCATGAAAAAAAAAACGAAAACTTGGTCTAATGCATAAAAAATAGGTATAAAAAAATTATATATGCATGATACGATAATAAAATTTAAAAAAAATAGAAGGGATGACGTAACAAATTAACGTCATAGCACATAAATTCAGTTTTATTTCTTCAGAAGTAACCTAAGTTATAACAATATATTTATGTGAAACACTTAAACAAACTTAATTTTTTTTATTGTCACACTGTACTTTATAAATAAAAGCGAAAACAAACTATTAATTATCATTCGTATTGGTGTTTTAATTTTTTTTTAACCTAAATTATATTACATTTCTATTGTAAATACATATTTTTTTACCTAAGGAAGCTAATTACAAGGCTTTTTAGGCATAAGTTAAATCGCTTTACCACTAAATAACATGTGGGAATAATGAAATACTTAATAAATAAGAATGACTATAAACGCGACGTTTTTTATGCTACTATTATTTACTGTTTTAGAAAACTGGTACTTTTTTATTATATTCCTAATATTATAATCTACATTCTAAATGGCTGTCAAACAAATGTTTTATATATAAAATATCTATTTCTCTCCGTGATTTAAAACTATATTTAAAAAACGTCGCGTTTATAATTTAATAGTTATTTAATTCAATTAAATCGGATACTAACTATTAAAATGAAGCGTGAAGCAAACACAAGTTTATAATTTTAAAAATCATTTTGGCACAAAAGATACTTAAAAGCCAAGAATAATCCTTGAGATCAAGAAAAAATATTTACCAATTAATACTACAATTAAAAACTATAAAAACAATTTTAATGTACAATATTTTTAAATCTGATTATATCAATTTACAATAATATGGATTGTTGGTTAAATTTGGCTGAACAAATTTCAAAAAAGACCAATGACGTGACCTTTTTCAATCTTTACTAATAAGTAATTATAAAACGAAATAATCAGACGTTTTTTAATGAAATTAACTAAAATCTTTTAAATCTCTTTTTTTATTTTTCTGAATGAAATAGTGCCGATATTGCAATATAGATTATCTTTAAAATATAAAAAAAAGTAAATTAAGTATAAATATTATTCATATATGTACGTATATAGCTATGATATAATTAACGTTTTTTGAATCAGGATATTGTATATAAAGGAATAATAAAAAAACCTGGAACTATGGAATCTGGGAATCTAGTTTTAAGATATACTCCATTCTCATTAAATCACTTTCCTTTATATCCATTTAAAATATTAAATATAACATACTTTATATAATCACTCAGATCAATATATTATCAATTGCAAAAAGACATACACACATATTTAGTGTTCCCATATGAAAAAAAAACTGATAAACACAATAATTTTATCCATTCATAATACTTGGGAGCCGTCGTAGCGCAGCGGCAGGAGTGTGGCTGTAAACGCGATAGTTGTGAGTTCGATTCACACTCGGAAGGAATGAAATATTTAATTGTTTTGGTGACGGGGCAAAGCGGTGTTGAGTTCCGCCGCAAACAAGATTATAACAAATAAAACATACCTACACATACATAGACATACAGTGTATAATACCCAAAATGTATATTGCAATACCACAAAGCACAGATAACCACAGACCTTAACTGACACTCTGGTTGGCGATGGACACCACGGGCTGCTGGTTGTTGGCGGCGATGACGGTGGAGCCGGGCGGGATCTTCTGCGGCACCATGCCGTCGATGTGGCGGTACTTCTTGAGGCGCGTCCACTGCCCGTTGTTGTAGTTCATCTGGAAGTGCATCTCGGAGAGCATGGTTAGGTACGTGTCGTCCGACTGTAGTACGTTTTCTATGTTTTCTGACAGTTTTATTGTTACTATGTTTCCTAGGTTCGGGCATGGATTGTCTGGAAAATAAAACATTACTTTATTAATTATAAATGTTGATAATGTGAGCTTCAGGCCGTCGTGGCACAGTGGGATAGCGTCTGACTGTAAGCGCGACAGTTGTGGATGCGATTCTCATTCGTGGGAATGAATTATTTATTGCGCTGTGTCGATGCGCCGCGGCGGCCTCTTATTAATTATACATAGTTTAATATTTTTAATATAGATATTTATAAAATACTACTCTAATACAACTTT
>JAATLQ010038285.1:69089-89134 GCA_013421005.1 Heliconius erato x Heliconius himera
TATATATATATATATATATATATATATATATATATATATATATATATATATATATATATATATATATATATATATTATACTTGACTTATATTTAACTGTTAACCTTTAAAATCTTAACACCTAAAATACACTACAGCTACAGTACCGAAGACCACATCCACACACTATGTCGTAGTAGGTTGTACAGAAGACCGAGGAATATAATCGCCATCTGTCTCGCGTTTGTGGACAACGAAAAAGCCTTTGACACTATCGAAACCTGGGCTGTTCTCAATTCTCTGGATCGATGTCAAATCGATTAGCGGCATATCGAGCGGTATTCGATAACTGTAAAAATTCAGGATGTCAAGACCAATCCCTCTGAAGTGTGGAGTAAGACAGGGAGATGTAACATCTCCGATACTGTTTACTTACGCTTTAGAGAATGTCTGAAGACGAATTGAGAGCCAGTTAAGTTGAGCTCGAAATTGAGAAACATGGTCATATTTAAGTATACTATAAATAAAACGTATAGCCAGATTTTGAAGTCGCTCTAACTTCTTAAGTAACTCCTCAGTCACATCCAAATAACAAACGTCGGCATAGTCGAGAATTGGAAGGAGAAGACATTGCGCTAGCATAATTTAGGTTTTATGGGGAAGAAAATATTAAAAACGCCTAAGAGAGTGATGAGAGAAATGCATGCGCTTGCTGATAGCATTGATATGAGGTGTCCAAGACAAGTTACAATCGATAATAAGATCTAAATGTTTAACTTTGTCACAATAAGGTATAGTCACTCCAGATTATTGAATCAGAAGGACGGCATCCTAGTTGATTTTGAATCTAATTCTGCTGCTAATGATAATGAGAGCCTGCGATTTTTTTGGGTTAATTAACAGACCGAAGGATTCGACCCAAGTCGGAATAACAGCTAAATCGCCATTTAATCCTTCAAAAACTTCAGGCAGTTCGTTTAAATTACAGTGCCGGTAAAGTTGCAAATCATCGGCATAAAGGTGGAAGGGAGAAGTAACGACTCTTGAGATATTGTTAATAAATACAGAAAAATGAACAGGTTGATGACAGTGGACGAGGCTAAGGAGGTATGTAGAGACCATAGCGTTTGGCGCTCCGTTCTCTCTGATTACCCCGCTAGGGGTAAAGCGTGAAGCTAGTTTAGTTTTAGTTTTTTAATAGAAGTGGGGAAAGTACACCGCCTTGGGGGACGCCAGCAGTAAGTTAACGTGATATCATTTGCTTTTGTTCATTGCCAGCAACCGACGAGGAAATATCAAAACCAATTTATGGTTTCGAAAGAAACATTAAACATCATTAGCTTCCCGAGTAGTAATTCTACGTATTAATATGACCACGCACAAATTCTAATAGAAAAATCAATACAATCTTACCGTAAGCGACAATCCTCTACGCGGCACGAGCGGTTGTGTTGGTTGCGTCGCCGATTGTGGCGTTGGTTGCGCTTGTGGTTGAGGTTGCGGGGTTGGTTGCGGTTGCTGCACGGGGGTTTGGACTTGTTGAACCGGTTGTTGCATTTGAACCTATATGTAGAAATGTTTGTTTAAGTGTCTAAAAGAAAATCTGAATCGAAAATGTGTATGATACATTATGGTTCAATAACCTTGTTAAATTAACCAAACAATATATTTTCTTTTATAAATGGTATTAACGTGAAAAGAGAACATTTTTTATACATCCAATAATATTAAACTTATCAATTTAAAATTATATATAAGTTTTAGAAAATAAAACTATATTTACTGGATGTGCTATTTGATGTTGTATAGGCTGTGGTGTCTGCTGTACTACTTGTTGCGCCATCTATAAACATTTTTTTTTTATAAATATATTATATTTATTTAAAATTTATTTAAGACATCGCGGCGTAGTTTGTCAGGGTCTAATTAATATAATGGTTGAATATTCGATTCCCAAAAGGGAAAATAAATTAATATCATTTTAGGAATCGAATATTTTGGTAGAAAAATATGTATGTTTTACGCCGCGTTGAGTTTCGACACTTGGTATACAACGCGGGTGAAATGTAAAATTATTTATTTTTAAAACCCTTAATATTTTTTTGCAATCTATACATATAATAAAACTGAGACTGGGGGCATTTATCATTTATTAGAACCCCAAAATAATGATACTTTCTTTGTCGATTTGTCTATTTGTTTGTCCGTTTGTTCACGCTTATTTCAGAAACGGCTTTACCGATTTAAATGTAGTTTTCAATATTGTAAAAATGCAAGCTTCTCTTAACATTTAGTGTTAGGTTTAAATCAGTTCATAAATAAATTGTCAATATAAAGTACTGCATGCAACAATATAAGTATTTTTTTCGAATGGGCAGACATTTTTGTTGCAGTATATGGATATTATATTTAAAACGATAATAATATTAGATTATGAAAGTAATTCAGATGAGGAAGTAAATAATTGTGTGGTACAAGCGGGCGAAGCCACGAGCGGGTCACTGGTACTTAATATAAAAAACAAAAACGTTTACCGGTTTAATATTTTGCAATAGCACCGCTTTACCGCCTCCTTGTAATATGACAGCTGAGTTCAATAGATTTTGTGTAGAGAGGAGAACTGGTTTTCCTCCACCAGCTATGAGGAGTTTTGGTTGTTGACCTATTACTATCGGTTTTGAACCTGTGCCCTGTGTCAAAAAATATAGTATTAAAGTAAATATCATAAATAAAAAAATACTACCAATTTATATTTTTTTAGGTTCACGTAGTACATATAGAAAGACAGGGGGGAAAAATACTGTTAAGACACTGTTCCTCTAGCAAAAAATTCCGAGACATTACGTATTGAGTGGTAGCAACCAACGACGCTCTGCCGTGTAACCAGAGCGAGATAATAAAAATATTAATAAATAATAATTTATTCCCCCGAGTGAGCATCAATCCCACAACCGTCACGTTTGCCGTGAAACGCTTGTGCCACTGCGCCTTAACAACCTCTATAATAACTTCCTGACAAATTACTACTATATAACATGTAAGTTGCATATTCAACAAGGTAAGCAGATAAAACCTAGTGTTGTGTATGGCTTGGCGTAACTTAACGCCGTATTTTATTATGTAATTTACACAAAGTAAGTAAATAATGAATACCTGTTGCACGATCAAGGGCGTAGCAGGTTGTGTATGTGAGGGCGGAGAGGGTGGTGCTTCCCCCTCGGTGCCCTCCGCCGCACTTTCCGTCACTTCTGTTTCTATGGACTCACTGCTTGTTGCTGCTACAATAAGTGGAAAGTATATTATAGCATTACAGTACACTCGATGAGTCGTGGCCGCCCTGTTATTAACTCTGTAGATGGCGCAAATTGATTGAATTTAGGATTTTTCCTACCTTTGGGTATTTTCTTCCCAAGCAAACAATGCGTAAAAGTTTTAATATTGCCTGTTTTTTTTATTAAAAAAAAAATATTTTACATAAATATGAAACATTCTGATAATCTTGATCAAAGCAAATACAGTAATATCCACTTTTTAAAGAAGACAGCTACATCATATATTTTTTCGAGGCTTTCGTATAATTATGTAACTCATTTATTGTCTAATGCTACATATAATCTGTTATAATATGAGTATCTCAGTTATAGTTCCACACTATTTGTTTAAAAGTTATAGGAGTTATTTATATAATTTTCTAAATATCGACCTGAATAGAGATTGCATTAATCACTTGATTTTCTAAGCATTTGGCATGGTAGGTTGAGAGAAACTAGGAACCTTTTGTTAAGACAATTCCGTTCCCACTTTATGCCGAATTCTATGAGACGTTGCGTTTAATGGCGGAAATCAACGTGAACGGAAAAGAAGAGGAAATGAAAATATTAAATATTTCTTTTCCTCTAGTGGAAATCGAACTAGTATAATAGAACCAGAACTGTCGCGTCAACAGTCACACGCTTGTTTCTCAGCGCGACGACAAGCTCAAAAATAATCATAATTTTGAATAAACAAAATTACACCATAAATATTGCTACTTAACAAAAAAATATAAGATTTACTTGGTGTCTGTTCATCAGCTTTAGGCATTTGGAAGTTGTTCAAGCCCTTTGCATAGTCTGGTGGCGGGGGAGAAGATGGAGCCGCTGGTTGAGCCTTTTTGGAACCTTCCTCCATTTCTAGATAAAAAATACAATAAAAATAAAACAATTTAAGAAAATTTGCTTCACACTGTATCATGTTCAGGGGGCATTGCGTGTTGAGTGGCGGAAGTCAACGCCGCGTTTTGTTTAATAAAAATATAAATAAATATAATATTTTATTTCCAGTTTGGATCAAACCAGTCAATTTCCCAGTCACATTTTGTGCTCCTGCACTACAACTGACCTCTATTTAAATTTATCATAAATATTAACCGAAGTTTTAATGACTTCAGTTAATATTATTGATAAATACCAGCGTTTGTTTAGCTCATTAAAATTTGGTTCTCTAAGACAGCACAACTTTAAAATAAAATAAAAGGCCTATAAAAAAGGAAGCGAATAATGTAAAACAGTGTCTTAAAATTATATTCTGTTGGCCTATCCTGCTATATATCCTCTTCTTTATTTTGATATGTTTTTAACTTTTAGTCATAAAAAACAACAATTTTCTCACCCAATTTCCTCCTCTTCTTGATCTGTGCATGTGTGGCGGGTTGTTCCGTAATATCTAACAATTTGATGCCAGTGCGGGGCGGCGGGCGCGCCACGGGCGGCACTCGCGCGCCTGTGCGCGCCGCCCAGCGAGATGGGAGGCCTTTTAGTGGAGCTGGAATGTTTTAAATATTTAATGTTTTGTATGCGTTTTTTTTTAAATATTTTTAAGGATTTCTGAGTGTTCTGTAGTATCTAACAATTTGATGTCGATCCGAGGCAGCGGGCGGGTCACGGACGGTAATTGTGTGGCGGTGCACGCCGCCCAGCGAGACTGGAGGCCTTTTAATGGGGCTGGTATGTATTAAATGTTTAATTTTTTGGCTGTTTTGTGTGTATTTTAAAAGTTTCAAGTCACTTTTGTGTGTTTCGTAATATTTAACAACTTAATTGAGCCTGTACAAGCAAACGGGACCGATCTCTGCGAGGTGAGGGACGCGCGACAGGCGACACTCTCGTTTTATTATGATAATGAGCTACAAATTTTAAGATTGGTAGATTTTATATCTGTTAGATTTGATAAGAATTTCGACATAGCTTAACGAGAACATATGACTTATTCCTTACTTTTGGACAGTTTCCAAGAGGCGCGAGTTCAAATCTCGCTATTTTAAAAATATATTTATTTTCTAAATAAATATTTTTTCTTTCCTATATGGCACTGGTTCCACCCAGTTCCAATCAGTGGTCCGCGGACCACAAGCCTAAATATGGTCCGCGAACGATTTTAATTTTATTACTGGGGATGGTGAGGCGAAGCTTCTGTTTGATTATAACAATATTTTTTTATTATACCTACTTGCATAGTGGTCCCTGCTACCAAGAGTGATATAAAAGTGGTCTTTGATCAAGAAAAGGTTGGAAACCCCTGCTATATGGAATAACACTTTAAAACTGTCAAAAATAACTATTAGTGTAATTGTTATAAATAGGCTTCCAGATAAAATTCATAATAAAATAAAAAATGCAATAAATAACAATAAAAATAAATAACTCACTTGTATCAGTCATTTTCCTAGGCATCCCCCGACTTCTAACAGGCACAGTGGGCGCTTGTGCCTTCTTCTGGTTGGCTTGCACCTCGGCCGCTTTGGCCAATAGTTCACTACGTAACGCTACCGATTTGGGCTTACGTTTTAATGTAAAATGTTTCACTGGGTTGGGTTGTTGGCCCACCTGAAAGATTGTGAATTAAAGTAAAATGTCTTATAGAATTTTTATTTTTAGCTTTACGTTGTATCACGCATATAGCAGGGTAGACAGGGCAACTAGTGTAAACGCACTCCGTCTTGGTTTTGAGATTTTATGTATTTTTTGGCAAATTTTGGGATTTATTTTGTTACCAGACCAGAGAAAGAAAATAACTCATTCCATCAAAAAGAAATTTTAGTTAAATCAGCTTCACACTATATCCCGCATGCAGCAGGGTAGACAGAGGGAACATAGTGTTAAGACACTCTGTACCCCACTTTTCATATAGCGTCATCACATTGTATTTTGAGTGATGAAACTCAATGCCGGGCTTTTGTCAGAGGGCAGAAGAGGTGAAAATATTAAGAAATATTAACTCATTCCCTAAAGTAGACCAAACCCACAACCGCCGCATTATACACACACTTGTGCTCCTGCGACGGCCTCAAATAATATATTCATTAAAAGATATAAAGTGATCATTTATTATAAAATGGTATTATAACATTTTTCTACCATAACTAAATAGGAAAACAAGAAATTCTTCAAAATAATGTACCACATAAAAAAATAGGGTCATTTAGAATGCAGTGGAACACTATTGACTGCAATAGTTGTTGGTTTTGATTTTCATTTGAGGAATATAATCAATTTTAAGAAGAAGCTCAAGGGGCAACAATACAAATTCCACTTGGGGATAAAGTTTAACAAAATGTGACATAAGAAGTGTCTTTACTCTAAATATTCTACCTACTCAGCTATGTGAATTAAATACATTAAGGCAGTAATAATAAAATTAAAATAATAATAATATTAAAAAAAAACAATTCCTTACCACAGATACTAAGGCATTCTTATTTAAATATAGGCACTCGAGTGGTAACAGTCCAAGATCTGAATGTTTATTCAAAGCCCGTCTCAGCTCTCCTATCATATCGCTGAATATGGGCCTGGTTTCATCAAACTCTGCTATCTCCGTATTAAGGGTTCCCGCTGAGGGGAATGTTTTGAGAACCTCCGCAAGCATTGCCACCCAGAGATCTGAGTCAACCGCTGCCACCTCAATGATCTCCTCCAATTCATTTCTCCACTAAAATTGTAAAATGTTTGATAAAATTCATAATAAAAAATAACAAAGATAAATTTGATTGAAATAAAAATATAAGACACAGTGAGACACATTCAGTTTTCCATTTTTGCCGTTTTGAGTCACATTGTATGGAAAACACTCAAAGCAAATTGACTATTAGAAATGGATAAATTTTACATGTAACAAAATATTTAGAATATGGACACAGCATTAATGAGATAGCTTCTGGCTATAAATATAATAGTTGCAAGTTAGATCATCACTTGGTAAATTGATTATATTTAATTTATTTATTTTTCCTACAGTTGTAGGAGAATGGTGGTAGAAGCTTGGTGTCTGTTGGATGTCTCGAAAATTGGACAAAAGGTGAAGAATGAAGTATCTCAACACTAAGTTGTCTCTATACTGCTATGGGGGGAAAAGCTGAAGCTTAAATATTTAAACATATAATAAGTGAAATGTTATATCGCAAAATATAAATGTAATAATTTAGTCATAGCTTCTGATTGTCTAATGAACTATTAAATAAATAATTAACGATCGCACATCTAAAATAGATAAATATTAGTAATAATATGATATTAATTATAACCTATATGACTATATTTCAGTGTGTTTATTATAAGTGGTAATCTCAGTTAAAAATAATTAGATTTCAAAGGGTGAGAACAACAATACAAAAGAGTTTAAACAAGTACGAGTAAATAACAACAAATAAATAGGTTTGTTTATAGAAACAACATGCACATAATGCATATATAATTATACAATTGGATAATTCTAGTATAATAGGAACGTTAAGGACTAAGAGGATATTTAAGTGAGTACTTTTTTGATATATGCCACATATTTTCTTCACAAAATCTCTTCGCAACACGTTAAATTTTCAATATTCTCGACAATTATTTTATGACAACAAATACTACAACATAAAATGCATAGATATATATCTCTTTTTAACATATTACTCATCAATTAGAAACGAAAGAGACGACACATATAATACAGTTACGCAAAACCATAGAACATGAAAGAAAAGTTACCTCTTCAACATTTCTGCGCGGGATATGAAAGAAACTTAACAATAATTTAAGTTTCACTTGTGTTTGCAAATCTGGAAAACAATCCTTGATATTTTTAAGAACTTCGGCGTTTAATTGTGTACAAATGGAGCCAGTTGTCCAAGAATCGTTCGATGTTCCGAGTTTATTGTGGAGCCACAACGATGTGTCACTATCCCGCACGTTCGCCATCTTGCAACTGAGATAGTGACGTATCTGCTAAGAGCATAGGTAGCGTATGTTTGGGTACAATTTTATGTTTATATAGTTTTTAATTTTCTGATCTGATATATTAGTAAAATTAATGTTTAAATTATGTTTATTTTTGGTTATTTATAACTACTACATTAAAAATATACATAATTAAAAGAATTATGAGTTAAATAAAAAAATAAAAAGATATAAATAGTACATCACTAAGTATTGCTTATGGACAGTAGCACTGGGCAGACAGAATTATAACATATTAGTAATTAATTATTGGTAAGCAAAAAAGATTTATCTTAATTCACCAAAGCTAATATAGAGAAAAAAATCCCCTACCGTAATTAATACTTATGTTTAAATAAATAAAACTGTAAAACGGTTGTTGCCTTTTTTTGTTATCTATGGCATTGCTAGCGGGCTTTTTGAATTTATTTTATTGATATAACACCGTTGTCCACTACTCATATTCTTAATAATTTGTAAACAACTATATAATTTTGCTTAATAATGGATGAATATATTGAAGATCCCATTCCATTAAATATATACGAAGATGAAGATCATTTTGTTGAGGAAAATACTCTTAACTTGTCGAAAAAAGAATTAATATCTGTGCCTGATATTAACAATAGATATTTATGCGTAAGTTCAATATTTAAGCAATTGCTTGCATTTCATTTAATAAGTACTTAACTTAAAATTTTTATTTTTCTAGATGTTTTACTTACAAAATAATAAGTTAAAATCGCTTCCTGACGAGTTCTTTCCATCTTTTCCTAACCTCAAATGGCTTGACTTGAGAGACAATGAATTACTGGAAATTCCGAAATCTGTTAAAAATCACAGGTCACTCACTCATTTACTTTTAAAAAATAACAAAATTACATCTTTACCAAACGAATTAGGGACTGTAGCGACTTTAAAAGTATTATTATTAAGCGGGAACCCTATAATGTATCCGCCTAGAGAAGTTATAAAAGTAGGAACTCCACAGATACTGGAATTTCTTAATAATAAATTTATTGACGAATTATTTGAAGAATCCCGATCAGTATTATCAGATAAAGCAAGTGTTAATGGCGATTGTTTACAAAAGTTCTTACAAGAAGGTAGAAGTTATAATTCTGTAATAGATGGCGCTAAATTACATCAAAAATTGTCAGTGCAATTTAATGAAAGAGATACTTATGATAGTGACGATGAAGAATACTACGCCAAAATAAAGGGCAAATGTCCGAAATTACCAAAAAGTAGGACAAAAATCCTTCCACCGTATAGTCAAAGCGCGAAATATTTAAAACCACTGTCAGCTTGTCCAAAAAGAGTGCAAGATCAGAAAATGAAACAGAACTTCTTCAAGGAACTGGCTCTAAAGAAACAAAGAGATCTTTTTGAAAAAAGAGAAAAAACCTTGCAAGGCAGAAGGTATACAAGTATATTAGTACTGTATCATATATTCGTTTCAATTCTTTATTTTTTAAAATATTTATTTACATTTATATTTTCATTTCTTTCCTCTGGTGTCGACGCAAAGCGCGGCGTTGAGTTCCGCCAATCAACACATAATGCCTTCAGAACTAGTCGGAAAGTGCGGAACGGAGTGTCTTAACACTAGGGTCCCTCTGCCTCCCCTGCTGTGTGCCTGATACAGCATGAAGCTGTTTTAATTTAATTTTCTTTATTTTTTTAACAGTGTAGATTCTTATTTCGTAACGTTAGGGTTTGGCGTCCTAGTTACCCCGCTTGGGATAAAGCGTGAATTGTTCTTAGAAGGTATCTCAGAACCTAAATACTGGTCTATTTTGTGGTGGTAAATACAACTACTCGGCACTAAAATATAATAAATAAAAAAAACATTCTAATCTTCAGAAACATCGAATTCCTTCGCAACTGGCAAAAAGAATATAAAAACAGACAACTAACACTATCATTTGATAACGATACCTACAAATTGATACCCAAGACCTATCCCTATGACACTAACCCCGAATATATGACTCTTCTCTCACGAGAAGACATCGAGAAAGACTTACCGGACAAATATAAAAGGAAATTATTTAGGAAATCCAAACCAACAGTGCCAAGGAAAAGTAAAACTGATGTTCATTTGGCCATGAAAATTAAACAATTGTTTGAAAATTTGGAAGCAATCGATTTGAATAGGGATACTATGTCGCCGAGGACTGAACAGAAAGTTTTGTTAGATGAAATACAAAAGGTGATTTTGAAAAAATGTAAAAAAAAATACAAATTTTACATATAAAGTAAGGTTTACGAGTCATGGCCGTCCTGAAGTTAGGCTTTATGGACTGATGGGTAGAAAATAATCTAAAGTAAGAAAAATCCTAAAATTAAAGCAGCACAGCCATCTACAGCTAACTTCAGTGCGTACCTACTGTAAATAGTAAAAATATCGTGTAATATAAAAAATAAGCAGAATTTGAACCCATATTGTCTTTAAATATGCTTTGGAGATTATGCTTCTTACCAGAACATTTGATTGAAGAATGGGAAAATGGCCTTGAATTATTAACTGGATCGACCCATTTAATTTATTATGTATTTTTTTGTTTACAGATATCGGAAATTAAGCAGAAGCTAATGGAGCTTTCAACTACGAATGCGAGATCTGTGACAGTAGATTGAAAATATATATATATATGAATTATATGAAATAATATCATTATTTTATAACATTATCGTTTATTAGACATGATTTTCATTTAGATTACGAAAATAATAAACAATAGAGAAAATAAAATTTGATGCATTATCCTTTTTACTACTTTTATCCCAGCTTAGTAGAGTAGGAGAAAACTGAATGTTAATCACAAGCATTAATAACAATCTGTTATTCGCTTTCCGCTCTAATTAATGACGCGTTAAGATGCAGAGCTCCAAACTTTGCCTTACAGAGCGGGGATTCATTTCCCGAGTAGGAATCAACTTGTCAAACGAACTTCTATAGTAAAAGTAAAGGTTTTATTACTAACCCTCTATGTTATGTATATAATGTATATATTCATTTTATTTATTTTTTTATAGGTGAAGGCAATTTTTAACTGGATGTTTTTTTTAACATGCATTCTCCTATTGTGTAACATTATCTTTTACCTTATAACCTCCTTCGTGTTTTCTCCATACAACGTGACATTGGCGAAGTGATATGTGCTTTACTGGCACGCTCGGAACGCCATAATCGAAGAACCATACCAAAAGTAAAGGCAATTTGTGGGGAACGGAGTGTCTTAACACTAGGTTCCCTCTGCCCTGCTGTGTGCGGGATAGTGTGAAGCTGATTTTTTAATTTGTCGCCCTCCAATAACTTATTTTTCGCAAAAACATTTTATTAGCGAAAAGAGAGCGAAATTGCCGTAAATATTTCGAAATTCATATTAGTGTACTCTGCTAAAATTCACCAAATATTTTTAACAAATATATATTCGAATTTTTATATGAACTTTATATTGAAGGCACAGGTTCAAATTTGGATTTCTTATATTTCATCAAGATATTTAAAATAAATTAAATTAGCTGCACGCTGTATCCTGCACACAGCAGCGTAGGCAGAGGGAACCTAGTGTTAAGACACTCCATTCCCCACTTTCTGCCGAATTCTGGAGGCATTGCGTATTGAGTGGCAGAACTCAACGCCGCGCTTAACCTTGACACCAGAGCGAAGAAATGGAAATATAAATTTAAGTAAATATTTCATCTCCTCGAGTGGGGATCGAACCCACAACCAGTCGGTTTTACAGTCATACCTCGTGCCGCTGCGCCACGACTGGCCTCATCAAGATATTTGTATAGGTCTTAATAATTATTTGGGATTTAAATAATAAAGACAATAATGAAATTTTCAAAATATACTTTTTATTTCCAAAATAGTATTGCTTAAACAACAGAACTACAGTTACAGAATATTGTTATAGGAAATAAAACAAAATTATACACAATTTTTGCAATAAAACTATTGTGTAGATTACACAACAATATTTTTTTATTTTAGTTTCTTGAAAAAAAAAATCTTATTTAGGTAAATATTTTTTTACTTCTGTTTTTTTATATTTTTGTAAAATCAAAATGGTCTGTAAATCAAATTACTAATATTATTAGAAACTGCTTGTTTATTTATTAATTATTTTAAGTCTTGGAATGCTAAGGCATAAATACAAAGTGTTACAAGCGGTTTAAGCCTATCTCTTATCTAGACAAAGAAATTGTTGAACAAAATAGGTTTTATTCTACAAGTTAACTGCAAAAATACGTACTC
Source organism: Heliconius erato x Heliconius himera (assembly GCA_013421005.1). NCBI lineage: Eukaryota > Metazoa > Arthropoda > Insecta > Lepidoptera > Nymphalidae > Heliconius > Heliconius erato x Heliconius himera. The sequence goes on from JAATLQ010038285.1 coordinate 81,578, forward strand.
CAAAGGAAATTTACATGATTTATTTCAAGTTCCTCATAAATTTAAATTATAAAATTATAATATTTAAAACATTCTTTTACACAATATTTAAAATAAGCACAAAATAAAATATTATCACAAATACTATGTATATTACTTTATTGATAATTGGAATTAATTTATTCATTATTCAACTAATTTTATAACTGTTGGATGCTAAAATCATTAATTTTCATTGTTAGTTGAAATTAATAATCAAATTTCAAAAAAAATGTGTGATTCTTCTAATACATTTTGTTTACTTAAGATAAACATTAACTCTTCAAATTTGCCATATTATACACAAACATAATATATTTTATAACTACAAATTTAATTACTCACTTAGGAAACATTATTTTTTTACACTTAATAGCTCACATGCCTAATACAAAATTTATTTTATACCAAATGGAAGATATCGCCATCCCTATATTTCTTGAGTTTCTTCTAAAAGGTAATTTTTGTTTATATATTTAGCACATTTCAATATAATTTATAGCAATATTTAAAACATGTTACCAACAAATACCATATCATTCCAAAAACACGCGTAAAAATGTTCAGTCAAACGTCAATTCTTACTCAGTCTTAACTTGTCTTTGACTAGGCTCGATTGTCCAAATCGTTCATTCATTCACTTTACATAGCTGTATATATTTAGACTCATATATATTTCTTATTATATACGTTACAAGAGGGCCGGAGTGTCTTAACATTGGGTTCCCTCCTGTTTACCCAGCTGTATTACAGGATACAGCGTGAAGGTAAAATATTATAAAGTGTACATACAATTTTTTATATTAGCAAATTATATTGACACTAGTCAATATAATTTGGTTATTAATATAATACACAATAACTTAGGGCATGGGATTTATTATGTATCTTATTTCAGAAGAAATACAGTCAAGATACAATTACAAGTTTTTTTCTTACCGAAAATATTAATATTTAATTTTTTAATATTTGTGCGATAAAATAATTTTTGAAGGTTTAATTTAATTAAGGTTAATAATGGTAATTAAATAAGAAAAATCTATTATTCTTTATTAAGCATGTCCGCAAATTATATGCTTGTATAAGAGAATTATGTTAGAAAAAAATATAAGAAATGAAATATTAAAAATAATAACACATAATAAATATAGCAAATGATCAAAAATTACAATTATAGGGTAGTTAAAACTTTTTACAATAATATCTATTCAAATGGATGAAATTCCTTTATTTCAACTATTTACAGGAAAAAATATGAAAAAATAAATAAATACTGTTTGTATCATAAAGTCACTTAACACTTTTTGCACCTATTCAACTTTTTTAATAATAGTCTAGTGTATCTTAATACTAAATACGGTCATCGTGGCGTAGCGGCCCACTATAAAACAATGGTGTGTCAGTGTGAAACGACGGTTGTAGGTTCGATTCTCACTCTGATAGCAAAACAACGGCTCTGATAGCTGAATGTCTCGAAAATTAGGTGCAAAGTTGGAAACAGAGTATATTAACACTAGCTTTTCTCTGCCTATCCTGCTTATATACAGGATACAAAGTTAAGGTTTTTTTTTTTAAATTTTGTATCTTAATGGCTGCCTGTACGAAATTGAAAGAACACCACTGCGCATATTACGATAACATGATAGATACGTATCTTAATCATGATTTATAAGATTTTATGTGCAATAAAGTATTATTATTAAAATTATCAACATTTATATACAAGATGGTGGAGATTAATTTTTATTATTTTTATTATCTTAATAAAATGAATATTTTGCACCCTCTTGGTGGAGTGTCACAATTTGCATTTTGTGGAAAATCATTATAAAATCTTAGGCAACTTAATTTTTAAACCTTTTTCAAACATATCAAAGTAATAAAAATTTTGAGTTTTGATTTAAGGTTGCCAATTCAGCTTTTTTAAATGGAAGATAGATATTAATGTGTTATGTATGTTATATATGTGTTATATTTTATGTTAATATATCGGAAGTAAAGCATTCGATAATCCATTAATTATTTTATTAAAACTTTTAACTTTTATACTTACAATGTAAAGGACAGATTGTTAATGTTAATTATTTAGTTATTATATTAATAATACTATTTAAATGTGTTGTATCGTGTATGAGAAACATAAATAATTTGATGATAACTTTTTATTTTATAATTTATTTTATATAACGAATGATTTTATTAATAATAACCACCTGTCTATACTTCAATGGCAGTGTATTATAGATTCGATGCCTGTACCAAATAATATTTAAAAAAGTGATACTTATATTATTGTTATTTATTTTGTTTAATGTTATTTATTTTAAATTGCTTACTTTTATTTAGAAAATTACATTATCTCTTACATTTTTAGTTAAGAAAAGGGTGTAATGTATGTATATATATGTGTGTTTACGATAGATTTTTTTGTACATTACTAATGTTAAACCTAACGTTAGGATATAATCATGAAGCACATATAAATCTTTTGTCTGTATATATATCACTTAACAGACTGTTAAAGATAGATAAGTAGTTGAAACCGGCCGTTAGTGACGTTAACATTTCTTAGTAAGGGACGTTTGTGTTAAGCCCTCTATCTACCCTGTTATGTGCGAGATAATGTAGCGTGATGCTATTAAAAGTTTTATTTTAATATTTTCTTTATCAGTGAAGAATAAAACGATCGATGACAAGCTCCCAAATAACTATCAATAGATCTAAGAAATGTCGTAATGCAGTTATCTATATATATAAAAGGACTTGTGCTGACTGACTGAGGTAAGACGCACGCAGAGCCGTAACCGCTGATGGTAGAAACGTGAAATTTGGGCAGTTGTTTATTTTCATACTCTGGACATCCACTAAGAAGGGAATTTGAAAAAAATTAACCCTAAAGGGATGAAATAGGGAGTGAAAGTTTGTATGGAAAAAAAAAATAATCTGTACCGATTTTTATAAAATTTTAAATTCAGACTCTTAAAAATATTTCATTGAACACGTGTTTCATGGTTTTTAAGAATTCACTCCCTAAAGGTTCAAATAAGGGGTTGAAAGTTTATATGGAAAAATCTTTAAATTGCCAGCGATTTTTATAAAAAAATAAATTCAGACTGTTAAAAATATTTTATACAACACATGTTTCGTGGTTTTTTTAGAATTCACTCTTAATAAGCGGGCGAAGCCGCGCGCGCCCTCTAGTTATTAATAAGAAGACTTCATTCTTACAATATGTTTAATATAAAAAAATCTGAGTTTCATCGTTTCATTGTATAATAAAAATATTGCAATATTTGTAAAAGTATAAAGCCTTTATCCGTGGGCGTGGATTTACACAATGATTAAAAATCATAATAATAATTAAAATCATAAGTTGTGGGCGAGGTTGTGTCCAACACCATCGCTATCCAATAACCAATGATTTTGATCATGGACAAGGGCGGAGGTATGATTGAGTGAGATGTGGTAGTAGTGTTAGAGATGAGATGTCAAAGATGGGACCTAGTTTATCTAACTATTACAAGGCATCATCATGATAGTCCACGAATATAGGTAAGGATGTGTATCATTAGCAAAGGGGAGTGTATGTTTTAAGAGTAGATCTAGCGATGATGATAATTATAATTTGTAATAGTTAAATATCTATGACAAATCATGATCATTATCGCTTTCTCCTACCTCCTACCTAATGTTCTTGTCCGGAAAGTGGTGTGTCGGGCCTGGAACTTACGTAACTATGACAGATGATCATCTTCATCGTCATCGCTATCCCTCTAAAAGGCGCGCGCGAGGAACACGCGACTGCCGCTGCGGCTGACCTCGACGAAGCCCAGTTTGTTGTAGAACTGCTGCAGGTAGTGGTCGGTGGCGTTGATGCAGGCGTGCACGCCGCTCACGCCGTGCGCGCGCAGCGCCGCCAGCAGCGCCGTGAGCAGCGTGGGCGGGTCCGCGCGCGCCGCCAGCACGCAGCACGTGAGCAGCGCGGGGTGCGCGCGCACCACGCTCTCCGGCGCGCGCTCCGACGAGCTGAACGTGTGGAAGTGCCGGATGCACTCCTGCGGGGACAACTTACATGTGTAAACATTCCAAAAAGGAAGGGAAATAATCAAATGTAAGAAAAGTCCTAAAAACGATGCATATATGTACGGACTACTGTTAAGTAATTTTGAAAATTTCATAACTAAATTGAGGATGTTTGAGAAAATTGAAGGAATATAAAAATTATTTTTTTCTCCAATAAAATTAATTATTGCAAAGTAACGTTTTTTATGAAAGGCTGGAAGATTTGCAAGAGGCGCCCCGTGTCACATTCAATCGATAGCTCTCACAGACTGCCAAGCCCTCGCTCTTGCTTTCGATAGCCGCAGCCAAGAGGTGGCTAGGTAAACCAGAATATCATCGGCTGAGCAACCATGACGGAAGGTATATTGATGGTCATTAATCAATCGGTGATCCTACAGATAAACTAAGAGCTGGCAAATAGCCAGCTCTTGGTTGAATTCTCTCCATCATTTTCGAGAGCAGGAAGGTCCATCGCCTTTCTTCAGGATCGGGTGGATAATAGAGCTCTTCCATGAGTCTGGGACTACGCCGACTCAGTAAGAGTGCCGAAACAAACGCGTTAGCACCGGTGTCAGCTCAGAAGCACATGAACGGAGCACTAAAGAAGAAATTCTATCTGGGCCACTCAACTTGCGGATATCTAAGGAAGACAGAGCTCGCCTAACAATTTTTTGACTGATTTCAACGCCAGGCATTGAGCTATGAGTGTCTCGGCCCAGATTGGTTATGTATTGCGCATGCCAAGGTCAGTAAGTTTGCGAGACGTATTAAACCAGGGCTGTGACTTGCCACCGATTGGCACTGCAGAGCTAGGAATGTAAAAATGCATGCCTTATAAAACCACGTCGTCTACAGCAGCGGCACAAGCACTAGGATCATCAGAAGAGAAGCGAACCGGCCTCATCCAAAAGGATCTGTGATTATGGGATACTGGTGATAGCCGATTGCATTTGCACTATGAGCCGATCTTTTTTGCATTGTCGCTGCAGGACCTGTACAGGCATACGTAGATCAAGCACTACCGTCCGAATCCGAGTCCGAGAACATGGAGCCAAATAATCGACATGTCCCCTTTGAAATTGGCAAGACGATGGAAACTCAAGTCCTCCCTTGCAAACACGACCACGGTATAAGGCAAAAAATCATGGTCTATTTTGTAAGCGGGATATAGAAGATAGACTTTCTCGCTCAGACGGGAAATCTGAGTCTCCGTCAGGAAAAACTAGGCCGAAAATGCCGTCTTAAGATGACGGTGGACGGCATTTAGGTTAGAGTGTAGACTCATGATGTTACAAAAATCCACGTTAAGCGTCGCAGGGGCTGCCGCGGAGAGTACCCCTTGTTTGTGCCCTCTAAACTGTGATACTGCGCCCTCCCCAGAATTCGACGGGCGGCCGGGGAAGTTTGCAGACTTAGAGGGGGATTCTCCGGTATCAGAGGTGCTGGTAGCCTCCTGAAGCAAATGACTGAGTCTTGACTGATGCACTATTAGAAAGAATTACAGAAAGGTCGACGAGTCGTGATCGCCCTGAAGTTAGCTGTAGATAGCTCAGATTTTATTAAAGATTTTTTCTTGCCTGTTAATATCTAGTTCGAAGCATAGTTTAAGTAACAGAAAAAGAATAAGCTACATATATAGCTAAAAATCAAACCGGTCAAGTGCGAGTTGGACATTCGGCATCGTAGGTCAACGACAAGTGACGGAACTAATAAATGTTAAAAAACTTAAGTTTGCTGCTGCATACGAACTTAGTATGCACTTATTTTATATGAAATGAACTACAATTATAATTTTTTGTCTATAATATATGAAATATATATTTATTATAATATATTATATAATATCTTTAACATTTTTTGGATTTTTCCTTTATTTGTACTGTAAGTTGTCACTTGGCAAATTTAATAATTGTAGGTTTACGGGAAATACTCCATGTAAACCTGACTGTAAACTTGATATCTCGAGATAAATGGTATTGACAGACGAACAGACGGACGAACAACAAAGTGATCTTATGAGGGTTCCGTTTTTCCTTCTTGAGGTACGGAACCCTAAAAAGGTACGTTCCACGCGTATGTAGTATGTACTTTTAATATAAAAGATAATCTCGTCCGTAAAACATTTAACTGCCACTAACTACTATAATTACCTTGGCAGCTTGACTCAAATCATCTCTCTCCAGTAGTTCCAAAGGATATTTCACGCACATTTCAGGTATCCACGCAATTTCTTGCTTCTTGTAAAATTCCTTGCTGTTGAGCGCTGCACACGCGTAACCTACAATTTCTGGTTTTACTCCTGTTGACAATGCATAAGTTAATTTAAATCCTACTGTGTTTAAATTTTCTTTTTGATTTACTTAACTCTTTATTCCAAATGTCTGCTACATTAATAGACAGAGGGAACCTAGTGTTAAGGCACTTCGTACTCCACACACTGCCTAATTTCCGAGACATTGTGTTGAGTGGCTCTCACCGTCATGCTGTTTTACTGGAGAGCGGATGAAAATAATTCATTCCCCAAGTGTTAATCTACCCCCAAAAGTCGCATTTACAATCAGACGCTGTACTGCTGCGCCTCAACAGCCTCTGACATTTTATTAGGTTATAAAACTTTCTAATATAAAACTTTCTAAAGTAATCTTTATCAAATATCTTTTTTAAAAAAATCCAAACATATAGCCTAACATCAAACAATAAACTTTTGGATAATTTAATAAGAGCTTCAACTACATTTATAATTGAAACTTACAAGACAATGAAAAAAAATCATTTAAAATCTAAAATCAAAATTAATTAATTATATTATATAACCTACTATTTATTTTGTTATTAAATTAATATATTTTAGACAACATCAAATAATAAAGCATAATCACCATTGACCCTAACAGGTCTTTCTCCATCTGGATCGTCGCCATCTTCTGAATATTCTTCAACGCAAACGTCATCCTCTATAACCATACATAGCTCCGGAGTAAGTGTTAGGAATGGTGCAACTAATCTGTAAATAGAATTATATATATACATATGCAGCTTCACACTATATGCTGTATGTAGCAGAGAAGACAATGAAAAGTAAGAAAAAATTCTTAAAATGAAATGTGACCGACGATATTATATAATTTACTAATGTATGGTTATTTTCATCATTAATAAAGACAATTACCTATCGGCTGGTAAAGTTTGCAGATCACTAGGGAACAAGTCGCTGCAGTCGGAGCCGTCGCGACACGTTCTGTGGCATATGGAGCAAACCTATATGAAGAAACAAAATATTTAATAAAATTTTATTACTAAAAAAACAAAAAAGTATTGATATAAAAATGTTTGTACATTTACCAAGCTTTAAAAATGAGTATTCAATTTTTTTTTTTTGTTTTTGTTTACATAATAAGGTAGGTTAAGCGTGCCTGACTGTAAAACGGCACGGGCAGGGGGAGGTGGGGCGCGGCGGGCGGCAGGGCGGGCGGGGGA